>RXPK01000818.1:0-94824 GCA_004143645.1 Protaetia brevitarsis
TTAAATTTTATAAATGATTTCTTAAAAAAAACTTGTAGTTTTTAAAATATCCAAATAATATTTTTTGCTGCATAATATGTTTATAATAGCTATTACATTTGATCATTATCCGAAATATATTTTTTTTTTCATAGGACTTGTAGCTACGGGTAATTTTCTACCACATAAATCCGATAGAAGAACATCTGTCCGAATTAATTATCCCGTTTAGCTGGAACTAGAGCGTACTGCTTAACAATAATAGAATTATCCGCTCTGCCGTATGAAACACAGTTAGGTATATACGCAGCTAGCTAAACATCAGCGACCAAGGGGCAATAACAACAGCGCCATCATCCATTAGTTTCTAATCTCCGTAGCGGATGCGGAACTCACTTCCTTTTACGTTTTTTTTGCGCGTCGATTTTTCGGTATATAATAAATAATCGCTATCGGGCAGCTCAACTAACTAACTCCTGTTTGTACAGTCTGCTTCAAATTGAATGAGAATTAAAGAGACACTGACCACTGACAGATATTTATTTCTATTTGAGCATATTTTAAACGTAAAATATAATTATTTAATACTTATTAATGCGTCTACACCTTTACTAACAATTACGGTAGCAAATTGAAAGAATAAAATAATGCAAACAATATTCATATTTATTATGTACAGACGTTCAACATTCACTGGGACGTTCAACATTCAATGGTTATTAGCCTATTATAATTGTGCTTACAAATCAAATATAGTTTTTCTTCTAAGCTTCTTACTTTCGGAAAGGACTAAAAACATAAATTCACATTTTTTTTAATTGTCATCCTTCCTCTGTAAAGTGACTTTAATTCCTTAGAATTCCTATTTAATTTGAAGCAGACTGTACGTATACATACACAGAGATTCAAAATGATTGTCAATTCCGCTCCTATAGATAGTAACAGGGTGTAGGTATATCGCGGTTTGTAATGAAGGTTTGAACTAAGTCAGTGTTGAAATAAGAAGTAACGGGTCTATCATAAATAAGGGAAACGTAACCTCTGATTTGAACTCGCATTATATACGACTATGGTTGGGTTTCTGCTTGTAAAATGAATTTATTAAATTTAACTTTATAAATTATGATTTTACAATTGAGTATAACTGGTGTTTAACTAATGTTATTCTTAAATTATAAATCAATTAGTATAATTTTAAGTGACAAAACTGCATCTCTGTTCTTCGATGGTAGCATACGGTTTCATGATCCTATTTTAGATAGCCGAATATGAAGTAATCTAATGGTTAGATCAGGCATTTGGTGGGCATCTTGTGTTCAACGACCTGTCAGCAAAAAACTGTTGAAGATATTGGCAGGTTTGTCGAGCAGTATGTGCTGGAGCATTATCGTGCTGAAATAACCTGCTTCAAGCTCATTTTCTTGTACTCTGCAATAAACAATTCCAAATCTGTTGTAACGTTGGGCTGTAAGTTTCCTCGAGAAAATTGGCTCTATTTCGTTGCCTGGCATAGCTACAAACTCCAACTTTTACGGATGCACTTGCGTTTCTCGAAATTCTGGGATTTTCTGCAGACCAGATACAATAGTTTTTAAATGCTATAGTCTGTTAATTTATAACAGGCTTCATCGCGAAAATATTTGTTGCAAATCTCGTCCTTAAATTTCTATGAAACCAATGAAATATTCATCGCCTATCGTGATCTAATGGAATATTCTGTACGTCGAAAGTTTTTATAGGATGAAAATTGTAATTTCCAGCTCATTTCGCTGAAGTGAGATTAAGCTATAAAATTATAACATGAATAACTATTTACTTATGTTAATATTGATTTTTTACTCTTTGTTGAGCTATTACCATAGATAAATTCTCTTATTTTTCTTACAGTATTCAGAAATCTATTGTACGTTTTTTCGGTTCTTAAAACGTTTTTCGGCGTTTTTAGAAAAACACACAGGCGATATATTTAAATTCACTTATTCTATTAACACTATTACGGTAATTAAAATCTATTAAAAATGCTTATTAACTATAATCACTTAACCACTAATGTCTTTATTTATGTAAACGATATTATAATACATTGTACTAATTCAACCGCGACCGCACTATCGAACTCGTACCGATTTGACTGCCTCCTGGCAACCCGACGCGTTATTTATAGCTGGCGCGAACTTCCAGATTGTCTGGGCGCCTTCTAGAACGTCCTCGAAGATTCTGGAGAATATTTCTCTGAATCTTCGACCCGGTGCTGCCCTCTGTTATTCGTCGTAGGTAGTTCTTCTTCCGCTATGCTAGCGCCATCTAGGGACGCCTTCGGAACCGCCAGTTGAAAAGTTGGCGCTCGTTACACTGCTCCCTCCTTAGATCTGTTCCGTTCCGGGACAGGGACTATCACCTCCATGAAGATAACGAACAGTTCTCTCCATTTCTACACGACGAGGTCCGGAAGAAATAGCACGCTACCGTCCGTCGGCCTCCCTTCTGCTGACCGCGGGTTGTAGCTGCATGACTAGGAACTCTATTCCAGTATATCGGAAAATTTCTTCGAGCATGTTCCTTACGACCGCCTCCAGTCCAAGCCATCCAATCCACAGCCTATTTTTTGGCACCCTGATCTTATTGATCTCCAGCTCCAACAGCTGCTCTCTTAAACTTATCAGGCTGTCCCACATCGTCCGGTAGGTTGGCTTTGCCAACTGAGGCTTCTTTGGTCACCAAGTAGAATAAAGGGCGTTTCTTTCCTGCAAGTGCAGAGCCTGCCCCCTCAAGGGTTCTGGCTTCGGAGATCTTGGACACCAACCAAATTTCTTCTTGAAGACGGTAGCTATCCCTTGCCCATTCTTAAATCTTGGGCCAACACAGTGTGCTAACGCGCCCTTCAGGAGCCAAAAACAAATCCTCCTGAATCTTCCCGTTGTTACACCATGACGCACTTTGCGGCCATTTCCATACTTGTCCATGAACTCCTCATAGCTGAGTTCTTCTTCGGGGAGTCTACAAACTCGGACCATCTGCTCGTCCTCTTGATTGTCCCCAAGATAAGGAGCTAGGCGATTAAAATGCACCCACTCTGCTTTACCATTGGGTTTCTTTCTGATGCGATAGATACGTATTAATTCGCTTTATTCACTTCGTAAGGCCCGTCCCACGATCGTTGCAGCTTAGGTGAGAAGCCTCGACGTCGCTGAGGATTTGAACAGCAGACCAGGTCTCCAGGCTGATATCCGCCTTCATTCGCTCTGATGTCGTAGTGTTTTTTCATGCGGTCACTTGCTTCATGGATATTCGCCCTCACCCGATCGTGAATATCATCCATTCGCCTCCGCAAGTTCGAAACATAGTCATCTCCAACTACTTCTTCATTTGGTTTAATAGCCGAACTTAAGATCGCATGGTAAGCGCAGTTCTCGTCCAAAAGGCACACTAGATGGACTTTGGCAGTGGTTTCGTGGACCGATGCTCTATGCGCCAGCAAGAATAGATGTAGCTGCTGGTCCCAATCTCGCTGGTGGTCTGCGACAACTTTTGATAGATAACTTGATAACTGTCCTGTTCATTGCGCTCCAACCATGCCATCTGATTGCGGGTGCAAGGCAGTTGTTCGGGTCTTGCGAATACCCAATATTTTGCACATCTCTTGAAACATCTGCTGATTCAAAATTCCGTCCCTGGTCGAGTGAAGTTCAAGCGGCACACCAAACGACTGAAAAAGTTCTTTAACTAAGTCTCAGCCACTGTAACAGCTTCCTGATTTGGTAATTGCGTAAGCTTCCACCCATTTGCTGAAGTAGTCTACTGCAACCAAGATGTATTTATTTCCAATCCCCGTCGTGGGAAATGGTCCGGGCAACATCAATCGCAATCCTTTCAAAAGGACTGCCAACGTTGTATTGCCTCATAGGGGCCCTCTCCTTTGGGAAGGTCCATTGGCAGCGGCGCAAGGTTGTACATCTCCGGCCACCAGTCTTTCACGTCATTCTTGAATTAACCCAATAGAATCGCTCTCTGACCTTCTCTATAGTCTTCCGGACTCCAAGATGCCCCTCCCGTTGTTCCATCATGAAGAAGTTTTAAAACTTCGGAATTCTTGCTTTCGAACCACAATCTGAAGTCTGCTATTTGTCCCAGCTTCGTCTTCTAACACTCGTCTGAGAAGACCATTTTCCATTACCAAAGATGCCCCACTGAGCCCAATACGATTTTAGCTCTTCTGCGAATATGGTTGCTACGTTTCCCAGTTAGGCCGCGCTTCTTGCATCTTCCACTCCATCACACGCTTCAAAACTTCGTCAGACTCCTGGTCAGCTCGGATTTGGGTCTTCAGTCCATCTATCATCTATACAGTAGTCCTCAAGCAGGTTGCTTCATTTTTCTCTTCGGCACGACAGCAGTGCGTACAATCCTTGGAACAGGGTCTCCTCGATAGTGCGTCAGCGTTTCGATGACTGGTTCCAGGCCGATGTTCCGAATCAAGTCATACTCTTCAAGACGCTCTATCCATCTGGCAACCTGCCCTTCCGGATTCTTGAAGCGTAGCAACCACATCAATGCCGCATGGTCGGTTCTTAACAAGAACTTTCTGCCATAGAGATATTATGGAAAGTGCTCTATAGACTTAACTACGGCCAACAGCTCTCTCCTGGTCACACAATAGTTGCGTTCCGGTTTCGACAGCACTTTGCTTGAAGTAAACGAGCACTTTTCGTGGCCATCTTGAACTTGGGACAACACGCCTCCGATGCCCACGTTGCTGGCATTCAGTATCCAAAATGAATTTTCCTTCAGCCTGTGGATAGCACAAGATGGGCGCAGTGGTCAGCCTCTGTTTCAATTCTTCATAAGGCATCCTGGCAGCTCTTCTCCCAGAGCGTAGTCTCTGCCCTCTTCAGTTAGTCTCGTGAGAGGCTTGGCGATGTTAGCAAATCCAGGAACGAATCGTCGGTAATAAGTGCATAGCCAGAAAACTTCTTTTTTGATGCTTGTCCTTCGGAACCGGCAAGACTTGACCCGTTCTATCTTCCCTGGGTCAACCGACACTCCATCCTTTGATACTACGTGGCCGAGGTAGTGCACTTGCTTCCGGAACAGGTTGCACTTTTTGGGGTTAAGCTTCAAATTCGCTCCTTTCAATCGCTGAAATACTTGCTCCAAATTCTTCAAATGGTCCTCAAAAAGATTTTCCTAAGACAATATATCGTCGAGGTATACCAAGCAAGTTTCCCAGGATAGTCTCTCAGTACGTTTTCCATCAATCTTTCAAACGTCGCGGGAGCATTACATAACCCAAATGGCATGACGTTAAATTGCCACAATCCTGTCCCGATCGTAAACGCCGTCTTCTCCTTATCCTTTGCCTCTACTTCGACTTGCCAATAACCACTCTTCAGGTCGAGGGTCGAAAATACTTTACACCACCTAGGTATCTAAAGTGTCATCGATTCTGGGCAAAGGATAACTGTCCTTCTTGGTTACATTATTTAGTTTGTCGATAATCTACGCGAGACCTAGTTGAACCATCCTTCTTCTTTCACCAGTACTACTGGAGAAGCCCATGGACTGTTCGATGGTTCAATTACGCCATCCTGCTCCATATCCTGTATAATTTGTTCTCTTCGGCTCGTTTCGCAATGCAATCTTCTGGGAGTTGGCGAATCGGCTGGGCATCTCCAGTGTCTATTCGATGTCGTACAACATTAGTCCTGCCCTCGTGTTCCGGTCTTCTGCTTGGAAAAGATCTTGGTAGCGTCCAAGCAGCTGTTTCACGGTATGGCGTTGTTGTGTTGTCAAATCCTTGCAAGACAAGTCAATGAAGTTATTCAACCATCTAGGAAGCGGATCTGGAGTTGTTGTTACGCCATCCTCTTTGTTGACAATCGACGACACACTAGCACAACTTTCCAAAGGTACGCCCTTCCTCAGCTTTACTGGATAACTATTGACGTTCATCAGTCGGACGGGCAATTTTTCTCCAGCTTGTATCACTGCCTTAGCAACCAGTATTCCACGACCTTGACCGCTAATCGCTCCCGGTTCCAGCATTAAAACTTGCCCTTTGGGAATATCTCCATTGGTGCTCGCTTCCACAATGGTTTCACTGCGGCTCGCCACAGTTACTTCTTCTGCCAACACTATGCAGGCCGACATATTCTTGCTATGGTTGAGAATAACTTCTTCTTTGCCAACCTTCAACACTCCTGCTTGCAAGTCCAGTTTAAAACCAAATTCTGTCATTATGTCCATTCCGAGGATTACGTCTTGTTCTATATCTGCAACTACTACACGATACTGGCATGCAGTATCACCAATACGGAAGTGGGCTATCGTCTCCCCCAACACGTTGACTGATTGCCCAGTTGCCGTACGTAGCGTCCACCTGGTTGGATGTATCCGGTTCTTCTTTCCCACTGCTTCCGGCCGAAGAATTGTCATTGTTGCACCAGTATCTAGCAGTAAATCTCTCGGTTTCCCATTTACATGCCCATACACGACGAGGCTGCTAGGTCTACATCCCACTGAAGCAACAATCACTGGTGTTACTGGGGCATCAGCTACATAGGTCGACGATCGCCCCTTCCCGTCGGCCTGGTTTTCGTGGATCGGGACACCGACTACGTACGTGCCCCATCCTTCCACAATTCCAGCATCGTCTTCCTGGTTGCCTAGTTTGCACGGATTCCCTTTTCGTCATCAATTCCGTCATCTTTTTCGTAATCATTTCATCTAATTTCGCCATAATTCCTTCTAATGGCTCTTCTTCCTCGTGACTCCCTAGAACACGGACGCGAGCAGGTCCTTTGACCGATTGCTTCACGGCTTCAAAATCTAGTGCTTGAGCTAAAGCCTGGTTCAACGTTTGCGGCCGAGCGAGCTTTACTGCCTGTTGAGTATCCTTATCGAGCAGGCATCCAGGAATTTTTCCACAGCGAGACTCTCGCACACATCTTCCGGTACCGTTGGGTACGCACTCTTAATTAGACGAACGACGTCAGCTTCATACTCCTGTAGAGTCTCGTTCGACCTCTGACAGCGATTTTTCAACTGCGAGCGATATACTTGCTGCAGATGTTTGTTACCGACACGCATCTCCAATTGATTAAGTAGCGTTTGGTAATTTTGTCGCTCCGTCGAAGGAATAACCTGGAGTACCTTCAAAGCATCGCCGCGCAGAGCTACTGATAACATGGCTGCTTTGGTAGCTTCCGTCCAGCCATATACCGTAGCTGTGGTATCCAGCAGCGTCAAATAGTCTTCCAAGGGAGTCTTCCCGTCGAATGTAGGCAGGTCACATTTATTTTGAACCGTACAGATGGGCACTGAATTTCTTGGTTCCATCTGAGTGCTTTCCGTATTGGTAGAATTTCCAGTTTCTTCCGTGTTTCGTATGGTTCCAGAATGAATTTGTTCTTCTAGAACCTTCATGCGATCGTCCAATTCTTCAATCATTCTAGATTTTTCGTCGATTCTGTTCATTAATTCGTGTTTTACATTATTAGAACTTTCTATAACTTTCTCTTCTATGTTTTCAATCTTTTTTTCTAATTTTCTAGAATTTTCTATATTTTTCTCGTCCATGTTTTCAATTTTTTCTAGAACTTTCTCTTCTAAATTGCGAGAATTTTCCATAACTTTCTCTTCCAGTTTTCTAGAATTTTCTATATTCTTCTCGTCCAGGTTTTCAATTTTTTCTAGAACTTTCTCTTCTAAATTGCGAGAATTTTCCGTAAGTTCTTTTAGAAGTTCGCCATTACCACCAGACACTTCAAACAAATATGTCTCAGGATCTTCACCAGCTGCTTCTATTGCTCTTCGTAATCTCGACTGAAGCTCGGCCTTCCTTCCACTCGTATCTTCATCCCTTTCTTCTAATTCCCGTTTGAGATCTACCACTTTCAAGTCCACTAATTTACAGTATTTCGCCGCCATTGTTTCTAATTAAACACTATTAGTCCACTAATATATCGCCAAATACCCCACACCTGACACCAATTGTTACGTTTTTCGGTTCTTAAAACGTTGTCGGGGTTTTAGAAAAACACACAGGCGATATATTTAAATTCACTTATTCTATTAACACTATTACGGTAATTAAAATCTATTAAAAATGCTTATTAACTATATCACTTAACCACTAATGTCTTTATTTATGTAAACGATATTTATATTACATGTACTAATTCAACCGCGACCGCACTATCGAACTCGTACCGAATGACTGCCTCCTGGCCAACCCGACGCGTTATTTATAGCTGGCGCGAACTTCCAGATTGTTCGGGGGCCTTCTAGAACGTCCTCGAAGATTCTGGAGAATATTCTCGAATCTTCGACCCGGTGCTGCCCTCTGTTATTCGTCGTAGGTAGTTCTTCTTCCGCTATGCTAGCGCCATCTAGGGACGCCTATCGGAACCGCCAGTTGAAAAGTTGGCGCTCGTTACAATATAAACGATTTGAAAAAAATTATAAGAAAAATAATCGAAAGATACTACAACACGCATGCCAATGTCGCTAAATGTCAAGAAAATTCATTGAAAATTCATTGAAAATGAAATTTGTATGTAGCTAACTTCGCTCATTAAATTGGTAATAAGTATAGATAAATTTTTCCGGAAAACAGTTTTTTCTTACGACAATCATTTTGAATCACATGGTATATAAACTAAAATAGTGCTGTAGTTAATTTTACACTTTGACAACATTGCATTTTTAAAGTACAGGGTGTTAGGTAAACATGCAACAAAAATTCAAGGGGTTATTCCTTGGCTTATTCTAAGAATATTTTGTGCTATGACGATTTTTGAAAAATCCCTTTGCTTCGAAGATACAGGTCGAACAAAATTTGCGACAACCATATTCGATATTCGTTGAAATTATTAATGTAAATAAAAGTATGGTGTGCGCCAATGAGTTTATCAACTACAAAAAATTGTTTACAATGCGTTGTTATTTTTTTCGATCTCGATCACATGAAACGGCTGTTTCATCTAGTAGTGCATTTCATTTGAATACGTCTCATCGGTCGCATTTGTTTAGATTGAGTGACGTTTGGCTGTTTGACGTGTCTTTAATAGTTAGTGAAATCCTCTATCATGATGTATACGAACGCCGAGATGACTGACACGCATTTCACGTATGGACTGCTGGTGCATCTTTAGATTAGAAGCTGACTATTGTAGCATTATTGAACGATTTCCTGCCCGTAATGTCCCCGACTGAAAAATCTTCGAAAATATTCATCGACGTCTTCGTGAAACAAGCTCAATGAAACGAAGTGGAGGGCCAGGAAAATCAATGACTGCAGGAGCGAGACAATTGGGACATAATGTGCTGGAGATGATAAAGGAAGATCCTGGTAGTTCTGCGCGAAAAATTGCAAATACTTTAAATGTAAGTCATTGGACAGTTTGGAAAATTCTTAAGTACAATTTGTTGTATCCATACCACATTCAACGCGTTCAGGCACTGCTACTCGCTGATTTTCCTCTACGTATTGCATTATTGAATGGATATTGCAAACATTAGTTCGCATTCCTCTATTCCTGACACAGATTCTTTTTACCGATGAAGCCAGTAACTCAAGAAATGCAATAAGGAATTTTCATAATAACCATGTGTGGGCAGATGAAAATCTGCATGAGGTATTCGAAGATCGTTTTCAACATCAGTTCTCGTTGAATGTCTGGGTTGAAATTGTGGGTGACTATGTAATTGGACCGGTATTTCTACCAGGAAGACTTACTGGCGTGGTGTACCGCAACTTTTTGGAAGCAACGCTGCCTGAGTTTCTGGAAGATGTACCATACGCGACAAGAATTGCAATGTTGTTTATGCACGATGATGCACCATCACAATTCAGTTTGGTTGCTCGTAATTTTTTAACAGCTACATACGGAGATCGCCGGATTGGTCGAGGTGGGCCACACGTATGGCCTGCTCGATGCCCAGACTTAAACCCCCTAGATTATCTCTTCTGGGGATCTCTGAAGTCAATAGTTTACGATACTCCAGTGGAGAATTGGGACGATTTGAGAAATCGTATAATTGCTGGGTGTAACTCAATTAGAAACGAACTTGGTGTGTTTAAAAGAGTTCGACAGTCAATGACGAGAAGATTGAATGCTTGTATCCAGGCTGGAGGAAGCCATTTCGAACATTTATTGTAGATTGAGCAATTTTACAAGTACTTTTTGATAATAACATGTCGTTACTGTCGCAAATCTTGTTCGTCCTATATCTTCGAAACTAAAGGGTTGTTCAAAAATCATTATATTACAAAATATTCTTAGAATAGGCTAAGGAATAACCCCTTGAATTTTTGCCGCATGTTTACGTAACACCCTGTATATTAAAAAGGAATTTCTTCGTGTAAAAAAGGAAAAAAGAACTATTGGACAAACAAAAGGATTTGAAAATGTTAATTGAAATTATTGGAATAGTAACAAATGCTACTAGCAGTGTTTGTAGCGTATACATAAGTAATGGTATGTTTAGGATAATCGCGATTTCTTGTCAAATGGACATAAAAGCATTGTATTCGTTTTCTAAATTCTTGTTCAATTGCGAATAAGTATACTCTTTCTACATAATTAGTTCAACCGCGCAGAGATCATTTGATTTAATGCGGTCAATTAATTAGAAACTTTTGCGGGCGATATATAGGCCTTACAAAGTCAGATGCAGGATACGCAAAAGAAAAGAAAATATACTCTGATTAGAAGTTCACTTTTCCTTCGTGAAGGTATAAAAGAAAAAAGAAATTGGTTCTTCGTTTTGCGGGATTTAAACACTAAAACTAAACGTTACATGTTACCGATACGAATATTATTTATATACCACAGTAACATATGTTTTGTAGTTTTTACATAAATAAATAATAGGCATACGTATAAACAGATCTGTAGATACACGCACGTAAATGTATGCTCGTATGTTTGTACCTGTTCTGTCGAATCATGTAGTTCACACTCTGCGTTCGGAGGTAAACAAACGTCAAGGTTTCTAAACAAATGTCCCAGAATCCCTTGAAAGTAAACCAAATTATAGACAGCTATAAAGCAATACGTTTTCATGAACACGGCGTTACTTAGAGACAGGGATAATATAATAATAATGATGTGCTTTATTGTCATGAAAAATTATAAATTTTGCGGACAAACTTAAGTAAAGTTTACACTAAAAAAATACAGGTACAACAAACAAGGAATACATAATTTTGGATACACTAAGCTATCAAAGTAAAAGAATAAGAAAAAAGTTTAAGCCAGAGGATTGCGCTGCCCTAAAGAAAGAAAAAAAAAAGTTAAATTAAATTTAAATTCAAATTTTACCCTCCTCCAAAAAAATCGCTAACTGCGTAAAGGGGTCGCATTAGGAAGTATGATTATAGGGGAGGGTGGGGCAAGATGGGGCCACGAGGCGTGATGGGGATATCTACAAAACGTCAGTAAGCATCTGTCAAATAATAGCAGACCTAATATTGACAAGTGCTGTTTTATGTTTGTTGTAATGTAGGAAACTTTACTAGTCGTAATAACAAAGTTATTGCTGTTTGTGCGTGAACTTTGCAATTTCCAGAATTTCGTTATTATTTTGATGGTGAGTTCAACGGCCAGTATCGGAAGCATAAGTAAATTATTTACAACTACACTTTTCTGTGCCTATTAATTGACATGTATTGCATGTATTTTCTATAGTGTGTTATTTGTTTATTTCAAATATTTAATATGTTATTATAACATAACCAGAAAATGTCCCAAAGAGGCAAGATTGGTATGGGCCAACATGGGGACATCATTATCTCACTCTTCAGTCTGGTCCGTTATGCCTGGATATGCCATTATGCTTTCTCGAAGACATAATGCTTATTTCTCATGTTAGGAATAAAGTACAGGTTCAATCAAAACGTAACAAGGGAAAGACAACAATCCTTACAAGCACTACATATAAAAATCTGCTACAAGAAAATAGAAGTCTGGAGAATCCCTAAGGCAACTAGAAGTGCTGAGGAAGAGTTAAAGGAAAAAAAAAATGACAAAGAAGAAAACAGAAGAGATCAAGAAGCCGAATTTTGTAAGGAACGCAAAGAGATAGATTTTTAGAAAACGTCAAGGAAAAAATGGTGGGGCAAGATGGTGTATTTACACATTTCTTTTCAAAATTTTCTCACAACATTAAGAGTACCCATCGAAAAATTGTAAATTCATCCATCAGCAGATAAATGTTTAAAGATTACAACAAGCGTACTTAGAACCTTGTATATCAATTTGCAATCCTGATGCAGTGTTCTAAACCTTAATGTTCCCATCTTGCCCCACCTTCCCCTATGTACCTTTCTGCGAAAATTGACGTAAGTTGGTATTGATTGCATTATAGGTGATTGAGTTTTTAGTTAACTCTTATTAGTCCAGGAATTTTAGCACCAAAAACGAGTTCGCTTCGCAAAAAATCCTGATAATTGAATTTTTGATTGGATTATGTCAGAGGGTGTCCCCTAAATATAAAACCATGTTTGTGTCGTCCGAAACCACCAGCCTTAGCCGCCATCTTGAAAAACGCCTTTTTGCAAATATCTCGGAAACGGTGAGTTGTACGTTAAAAATTGAGAGGATCTTTTTTATAGAAAATTTATACGTATTTCCCATCCTTTTTATTTGAAACTTCTTTCTCTACTGTCAATATTCGCCGAGATATAGTCGATTAAACAGACAAATTTTTGTATTTGGAAAATATCTCGATAATTTTTGGAAATACGAAAAAAATGTAATGATCAAAGTCGTAGTAAGTCGTAACATTTTGTACAATTTTTCTATAAAACTTTTTTTTGTTAAATCGATAGTTGCCGAGTTCTAGCGCAATGAAAGTTGACGTTAGGTAAAGAAAAACAGCGATTATTGGTAATACGTTATTCTAGCATGGTTAATTTATGGTTAAATATGAAACAAATAATGTTGTTAAAGTAACAGAAACGAGATAATAGGATTGAATTCAATTACATCCTCATTTCCAACAAACGCATACTTTTGCCTGAATCCTGAACAAACGATTTTGTCATAGAAAATTTACCATCTGTTTGCTGAATAGAGAACAAAACAACGCATGTTTCTTTAAAAGGATTACACACTTTTTTGAGAGTACAGCTAATCGTGCACTTTTTGAATGACATTTTCGCTTTCCTTATAGAAGTGCACCATCAGATGCGTTCCAGACAGATGCTGGGGCTATTAATGTAAAACTGTTTGAAATTATGTGAAAATGACTTCTATTTATTTTCGATCTTATTGCATCGTATGCTACAGAGCAGCATTTCTCAAACTAATGTCCGCGAGTGACTCTTTAGTGGTCTGCGAACAATTTTACGAGGATGTAAAAACAAAAAATAAACGTTAGGACATCAGTTATTTATCTTTTGGTTTCATAGAACGTGATAACTGCTGTCCCCAGTGTACAATTTATTCTAAAATTCTACCGAATAATTCCATGGTTCCAGATAAACTACGCATTCAAATCCAAACTGTTCACCCTAATCATAAAGATAAAAATATTTCTTTTTCGCACCTCCGTCCAGAAACACTCATTTTGTAGTACTTCAAAGCGGCAGGCAAAAATGTCACTAAAGGTTGGCCACACTAGATTCCACATGACAGACGTGTAATAAATTGTCATTAAGCTACTGTTCAACCATGCTAAAATGAACTGGTCTGTTTATTACACTTATTATTGATAAATATATATTAAACTAGAAAGAAAATTACAGAAAAAAGATTTATTCTCTGAAACGTCAAAACACTAACTCCCATATTCATATAGTCCAGGCAAAATCTTAATGAAAAGTATGACTTACGTAAGGAGACCTTACACCTTAAATAACTTCCTATTTCATAGTCACAATATCGACTCACTTCGGCTATTCTCGGGCAAGGATGCTTCCTCTAGAATTGATGAATAGAATTCTATTAAATGACATTGCTATAAAATCAGCTGCGTTCCAGATTGACTAGCTTCACATATTACTTTTGTACTTATAATCTTCCATATTTATGGTATTTATTTTAAATTTGTTGTTGACAGATTACGACTAGTTTGTGACGTTTATGATTAGGTAGTGGTTTGGTTCAATTTTATTTAGTCTATAGTGTCCCAGGGGATTGGTGTAATATATGTTGATATTGAAATCGATATCGATATCGAAAATTTCATCATTTTTAATTTAGTTTTTAATTAGTTTTAAAGAATTTCTCTCATTGTACCCACAAAATTTTTCGACGCATCATTCTTAAATAGGAAACGAACATTTGACGTTTTATTGCCCGATGATGGTTTAATAAACCGAAACATGTCGCAATAAGATAATATAATGAAAAGGATTGGAACACGAATTTGCCTTTGATTTAATTTCAATATCAACATCAATTTTATTTGATTGGTATGGTTAGAAATTTGTGTAAACTGAATAGATAGACCATAATATAAAGTATTTTTAAATTTGAAACTCCTATTATTTGCTCAATAAGAGCAAAGAATCCCTTTTTTCTATTTCAGAACATTTTTTTCAGTTTGACCACCCAAATTTGCTAATGTAAATATTTTGTCGTTCTTCATACAAACCCTCTTGTCTCTTTTAGCAAGCACAGTTAAAAGTTTTTGAATGATGCGGATAAACCTCGAATCTGCTGTATCAACTATTGTGTGTTAGGCAAATACAATATAAATATGTATACTAGTTAATATTTGGTAATACAATGTGGTGGGACTTTCATAAAAATTTACTTACCTACCTTGAAACTGTATAACGGTGACAAAAAAAGCTAATAGTGCAAAAAAGTAGTGATATGAGTAAACCATCAGGATTTTCTATGCTCGGTAATCGTCCGTTAACAAGCGGCAATAAAATGTATGGAATTTGTTTGGAAAAACAATACCTCTTCCTAAATTCTGCATTACTATTTCCCGGGATTTTTGTGCGTGTCTGATATACCGTTTCGGTTGTCTATTACTATCATATTTTAGATTTATATAATCCAAAATAACGTTACAAATTTATATCAAGTATTTTTGCCTAAGGTATCCTTAAGGTACCTACGGAGCTACCTTAAGATTTTCCTTATGTAAGGTAACCTTAAGGAAAAAATGTGTTCTATGAAACAAACATTTTTATGTCAAGGAGAACCTTAAGGAAAACTATACCTTAAGGAAGCACTATGAATATGGCGGTAAGGTATGTAACATGTGTGCCAACTTGTACTGTCAACTCCCTATACAGGGTATTCCACGTAACTGGTTCATTAAAAGTTTATGATGTTCTATTATTTACTTATATTTGAGATTTTGGCACCAGTATCTGTTCGATTGGAACTATAAATGTAAAATACCTTAACCAAAATATCACTTCCGGTTGACCGGAAATGGATGTCAACTTTGTTATTTTAAATAGAATGATATAATTTTTTATTCATTTTTGGATTCTACAACTATAAATACGTCAGTTTTCATTAGCTATTCCTATAGCTACATGTTGCCGTTTTTGAGTTATTTGAGTTGTTCTTTTTTTTTTTAGTCATAATCATTGCATCATTGAGAAATTAATATCTCGGTTAATATTGTAAGTAGATACTCCAAATTTGCTATGTTATCAATGTAGCTATAACTCTAAGAAACGGTAAGCACACTTTACATTCTAACATACAGGGTGTTCAAAACTGAGGAACAAAGTAACATATTTCAAATGCAGAAAACTCATTTTTTTTAAATAGAACACCCTGTATTTTAATTCGAAATTAGAAAGTAAATATCATCCTGCATCATTTTATATCAGCTTTCCCTATACCTATTTTTAATAGATTTTGAGATATGAACGACTTTTTGTTAAACAGACTAAGTAGCCCTATCTTTAAATGTTTGTAGCTGGCTCTGAAATGGATTCACGTCAAATTCATGTATTATTTTTGAATAACCATACAAGAATGTCTGTTCGAATAGTCATTTCTATTAATATTGCGTTGTACGAAAGTGTAATTACAATGATATACATAAACACTTTTGGTTAGTCAATGAATTTGACATTAATCTCATTCAGAGCCAGCTACAAACACGCAAAGATAGGGCTACTTAGTCTGTTTAACAAAAAATCTTTCATATCTCAAAATCTATTAAAGACACGTATAGGGAGTGCTGATATAAAGTGATAGGGGATGATATTTACTTCTTAATTTCGTATTAAAATACAGGGTGTTCTATTTAAAAAAAAAGAATAGTCTGTTTAACAAAAAGTCGCTCATATCTCAAAATCTATTAAAGATAGGTATAGGGAATGCTCATATAAAGCGATAAGGGATGATATTTACTTTCTAATTCCGAATTAAAATACACGCTGTTCTATTAAAAAAAAATGAGTTTTCTGCAATTTGAAAATATGTCACTTTGTTCCTCAGTTTTGAACACCCTGTATGTTAGAATGTAAAGTGTGCTTACCGTTTCTTAGAGTTATATCTACATTGATAACATAGCAAATTTGGAGTCTCTACTTGCAGTATTAACCGAGATATTAATTTCTGAATGATGCAATGATTATGACTAAAAAAAAAAGGAAAACTTAAATAACTCAAAAACGGCAACATGTAGCTATAGGAATAGCTAATGAAACTGACGTATTTATAGTTGTAGAATCCAAAATGAATAAAAAATTATATCATTCTATTTAAAATAACAAAGTTGACATCCATTTCCGGTGAACCGGAAGTGATATTTTGGTTAAGGTATTTTACATTTATAGTTCCAATCGAACAGATACTGTTGCCAAAATCTCAAATATAAGTAAATAATAGAACATCATAAACTTTTAATGAACCAGTTACGTGGAATACCCTGTATAGTGTTTAAATTTCTTTTCTATTTTTCAATTCGTAATTAAGATTTGTCGGTCAAAAAACATTGTGTATCATACGGCCAGAAACTCTTTTGCAAACTCGCAAAACTGTAATTTCTGGCCTATAGTGTATACAAAAAACTATTTCTTCGAAAGAAAAAGAAATATTTTCTTAGACAAAAAATTCATAAGTTCGTTCTCTCATAAATACCAGCATTCGAATACAAATTATTTTTAAGAAATTGTTATTAATTAGATATTAAATCTTTTCCTGATTGGGAGTCCAGCACATCAAAATTGGATCCACGAACGAAAAAGTTTAAGAAACATCGTTGTAGAGCTTTTCTACAATCGACGAAAACTACTTTCGCGAATAAAGATCTCACGTTAAAGCTGTACAAAACGTATGCAAGCTTAAGTACTGGTTCGGCTCGTATAACCGCTGCCCGCTACCGCTTGATGTTGATACGCACGCATAGGTGGATGAATGTACAACGGCGCCCATGCACATCGGGCCCCTATAAAAGACGCAGGGAGGTCGCCGGCCGCCAGTCAGCTGTTAGCGCTGCCTTAGTTCGTACGCCCAGTCGATACGAATCCCGTACTCGAGCGCTTCTCCCCACATATTTCAGTAAGAAATCAGGCAGGCGCTGATCCTTCTCTCGTATCACATTCTGCGGTATTTTCTCTTACACACACTCGCGTCAAAAGTAAAGTGGACGCGCGCCAACCTCAGAATATTGACCGAAGCACATCCACGAGACAACACCGATCTGCGATTTTTCCAAATCTCTGATAGTATACGAGTGATCATGGCCGCCTATGCTGGATACAGGCATATCGAATTGGACAGAGTTGGATGCAGTAAAAAGAGGTGAGAGGGATTTTGCAGTTGTTTTATCCTCTTTCTTTTTTATCGTTTCTATAAGCTAAAGATCCGTACGTGCTTGAGATGCTTATAAGTTATAAATATTTAGAAGAGATCTTTTACATGATCTAGGTTATTTCTGTGTACCCGATTTAAATTTTATAATTGGATTTGATATTACCATAAAATCATATCATAGCATCTATATAGCCGATATATACATATGTAAATTTGTATGGCGTGCGTCCTTTTTCTTCTGCAGATTGTAACAGTCTTTCTCTTCGTTACGTCAAAATCAATATAGTCGTATATTTCCTAAGGCTTCCCTCCTGCTCTTTTGTGAGCCCTTTTATTACACGACTAAGTTAATAATATAAAACTTTTATGTAGGCATCGGGATTATCGAATTTTTTGCTCAATATGGATGTCTCACTTATCCAAATATGTATTAGAAATTTCCTTGTACTTAAGCAAAATGGAAGGAAGTCTTTAAAATGTTTACAACAATGTGTAGTAATTGCTTAAATTATGCGTTAAATAGGCTTGAACGATTTTACTAAACGTTCTTCTGATTTTACGATCTGATTTGTACTTAACCCTTTGAGCCCTAATAGTCGAACTGTATTGGAACATAATGTTTTTTATGTTTATGTTTTTTAGTGCTTTTTATGTCTATATTCTTAGTGCTCTATATTGAAATCATCATTTTCTTTTATAAATTTTGAAAAATATATAATAACACTGTTCCCCACATCTATAGTTTTAATTTCAACTATCTAGTTTAATTTTCTAAAATGAATTAGTACCCTAAAAAGTCAGAACCTGGAATTATCGGATTTTGACTCCACATAATAATAATAATAATAATAATATCTTTATCTTTATTCCTGTAGACTCTACAGAGTATAGAATGCGTCAGTAGATAAATACAAATAAAACACACAAATTGTATAAATAAAAGCAATGTACAAATAATAATAAAAAAAAAAAAATACAATACAAAACATAGTGAGCTTATCCTTCCAAACAGAAGTAGTGTTGTGTTCATGCAAAATTTTGGAAATCTAACATGTTTATAAAGATATGTAATAATTGGTTAAATAGTGGATTAACTTTTTCAGGCCTGACTTTTAGAGTACATATAGAAGTAAATTTGTATCTAAAAAGTCAGGCCTGAAAGAGTTAATCCACAATTTAACTAATTATTACATTTATTTATAAACATGTTAGACTTCCAAAATTTTGCATAAATACAATACTACTTCTGTTTGGAAGGGATAAGCTCACTATGTTGAGTCAAAATCCGATAATTCTGATGCCTATGCAAAACCTTTAGATTATTCATAAAATGAAAAAAAAAAATTTAAACGAATTGTAAAATTTAAGTTTTTTTTCTGTCACTTATTGTCTATTATATTAAATTTAATCAATTAAAATATTTTAACAATTTTTCACACTTTGAAATTGTACTTTTAATGCAAGAGAAATAATTTTTTTACTTATTACTCATTTGGTACAAATAATATACAATGAAATATAATTACAATTCTTTCTAGTAAATTATCTGAACTGATTTTAGAATATTTTCTTCTCTTTTCCAACGTCCTTTTTTCTCTCACGCTTTTTATTTTATAAACAAGAAAATTCAAATTTAAAAACATTAACATAATTCATAATTAGCCATTAATTTTTGTAGAATTATGGCTTAATTGAAACAAAATATATTTAGAAACTACGTTTCGACAATTTATTGCTTTTTTCCAATTTCCTAACTCCTCTCATGTAATTAATTATTAGTTTTCTTATTACTTCTTTCTTTTTTTTCTCACAATATAAGTTGTTTGTCGAAGATAAATTTAACATTTTAAAAAACTGTATGAGACAATTACACTTATTCTTATACAGTTTTTTAAAATGTTAAATTTATCTTCGACAAACAACTTATGTTCTGAGAAAAAAAAAAGAAAGAAGTAACTAATAATTAATTACATGAGAGGAGTTAGGAAGCTTGAAAAGACAATAAATTCTCGAAATGTAGTTTCTAAATATATTTCGTTTCAATTAAGCCATAATTCCACAAAAATTAATCGCTAAATATAAAAAAATTGCTATTACATAAATAGTTAAGAACATAATTCATAATTAGATAATTATAATATTTTTCTTCTTTTACTTTTGTTAGTGCATGCAAAAATATTCTGACTGGACGATAAATATAACTTTGGATTTAAAAAAAAAAAAGTATATAAAAGTTAATATTTTATTAAATATTTTTGCTAATTTACCAGTATTATATATGTATTTATAAAAAAAAACCTTAATAAAAATAATGGGTTTGGAAGTATAACTCACACCACTATCATTTACATCGTGAAAGCATATGTACGCGTTTAGATTACATTCGTATCGAGAAAAAAAAATATTTGACAGCTAAATACAACAGAATAAAAAAAAATGTGGGTAACTTTTTTAAGATTTTTTTCATATAGTCTGGAATACTCTCAAGCGAAATTTCTAAAATAGTAATAATTTCCATAAAAGTTTTACTTGTTTAAAAGTAAAATTACAAGGAAAGTGCAGTATTTCTGATTGTTTTTCTAATAAAAAGGAAAATGTCGTCGAAATGAAAAAGCTCTGATAGAACGTATTTAATTAGAATTTAATGTATAAAAGACAAACAAAATACGTAAATGTGTAACAAAGTAATGCTTACCCAAAACCTCTCCACATTAATAATAATAATAATAATAAATTTTATTGTTTGCAATTGACCTACAGAACTGTCGATTTGTAAATAATTATGTACAATGTACATTTGTCATAGTAGCCTATAAATAAATAAATAAATATATGGAATAAAAATGTATAAAACAAACAGAAGAGCGTGAGACGAACAAACATATAAATAAATAAAATTGGCGCTCTATTCGCAAAAAATCCCAAAAAGGACCCACTGTATGCAATCGAGCAACTGTTGTGATAACAGTTCCTAATAAATATTGATCTAGGAAGTAATAGATAAATATTTGATAAGTATGTCTACCATGTAGATGTGTCGTATAGAAAGTTATTGTAGTGAAATAGGAGAACCGCCATCTTTACGACAATTTCTGTACTTATGGTATATGTTTAACGTATTTGCTACTATAGGCCAAAAAACTTTGCTATTGTATATTTAGAACATCATTGACATGATGATTTACAGTTTTGTAATACAATTTTGACGTAAATCAACTACTACTTTATCTGTAACTATATCGACTTTGTGTAAAATAAATAGTTTATTTAAGAAAGTCGTAAGTACTTGATATCGTATGTCCAAAAAATATTTTTTTGCTGTTAAGGTAATTTATTTCAATAAAAGATATTGTTTTTAACTGTAATTTTGCAAATCGTAAGAAATGTTAAGTTTTTTTTCTGAGAGATATTAATATTTTTCTTAGTAATATTACAATGTTAAAGATTTTCTTCTAAAAAACAGAATTTTTTCCATTCATATTTACGTAAAACATTTTGTACATTTACTCCCATTGAATATGGACAATTATCAAAAAAAGGGATTTTTACCAAGAAAAATTACCTAAATTTTTTAGTGTATAGATAATACTGAATTAATTCCAACATGCATGCAAGTTGTTTCAGATATCTGGTGCTTAAAATGCAGCAGAGTGCGTGACAGACTTTAAAGCATTAAAAGAACAACAAACAGAGTTTCTAATAGGAATTAATACCACCTACTATAATAACCAGTATAATAATTCTAAAATAACAAGACACTATGTCATTTCTGCCTACGTGTGACTTGAACCAGCACATTCTAAGTTAACGCATGCGCCTTGCCTATTTCCTCATCACTTGAAAATTACTAAATTTATGACTGTAATTTTTCAAATTGTCAGAAATTTTAAGCTTTTCCTAAGAAATACTAATATTTTTAAGAGGAAGGGAAATACTCTGGTATACACGTTAAGATCAAGTGTCAAATATTCTGGGGATTGATACCAGCTAAAATTAAAAAAAAACTCCTTTTCTTTGTCTCTAGAGCTTTCGAGATAAATTTATTTCATCATCAGTAGAACAACTACAAAAGGATGCATGCTAATAGATACAATTGAATGAAAAAGTGAGGTTACTTACAATCACGTAAGGTGGTAGCAATAATATCAAAATAATACATAAACATAGATAGTCTATTTAAAATAAAAAGACATTATACAAGTTAATAGTTAAAAAAATTCAGCATTAAATCTGAGATTAATTTAAATTTAAAATAATGTAGACGATATGAATGACAACAACTGTCATATTGTGACACTCAGCGCGTCACAATTTTGTTTTTTGTATTAATTCCCAGAATTAACTTTAAATATACAAGAAATAAACAATAAATTTTATCCCCGCCTGATGAAAACATTATTTGCTTAATTTCCGCAGAAAAATGTTTCACATGTTTATTTCTTCAAATTATTATATTTGTTAATATATATTTTTTTACACAAATTATTTTTGCAAGCAGAAACATTTGTGTAAAAGTAAAGTTGAGTATAAATATCCTTTTTTGTCAATATTATTATTATTGGTTTTATAAAAGGTGCTGCGGAATTTTATGTTGTTTAAAACTTATTTATTCAACACTGTAACTAGATGAAATCACGGGCAAAACGATTGAGGGCGTAGATATAATATCATTCTTCAATTGCGGGTAACGTCACAAGTAATTTCATGGTTTATAAGCTACATACAATGAAACTAGCAGCGTTTTTGCATCTTCGCCTTGTCAACCTTATATTTTATTAGATGCGCTACAACAATCAAAACAAAATGATTGTTTTTCTGAATTGATTAATAAATAAATCATAAAAATCTAATTAGATATAAAGGTTAATGTTGTGTGAAGGACGAGATACATATACACAGAGATTCAAAATGATTGTCAAATCCGCTCCTATAGATAGTAACAGGGTGTAGATATATGCCGTGTGTTTGTAATGAAGGTTTGAACTAAGTCAGTGTTGGAACACAAGAAAGTAAACGGATCTGTTATAAATAAGATGTAAATAAGGAAAACGTAACCTATATTTGAACTCGCATTCTATGGATTGGTGTTTCTGCTTGTAAAAATGAAATGTAATTAATTTAACTTTACTAAATTATACAGTACTAACTGGTGTTTAACTAAATTTATTTATTACTTTAAATTATAACATACAATTAGTATAATTATTAAGTGACAAAACTGCATCTCTCAGTTCTTCTATGGTATGCATGCGGTTTCTATAAGATCTATTTTTTAGATAGCCGAACTGAAGTAATCTAATGGGGTTAGATCAGGTGATCTTGGTGGCATCTTGTGCTCTAACGAACCTGTCAGCAAAAAACTGTTGAAGATATTGGCAGGTTTGTCGAGCAGTATGTGCTGGAGCATTATCGTGCTGAAAATAACCTGCTTCAAGCTCATTTTCTTGTAACTCTGCAATAAACAATTCCAACATCCAACATCTGTTGGTAACGTTGGGCTGTTACAGTTTCCTCGAAGAAAATTGGCCCTATTATTCGTTGCCTGGACATAGCTAACTAAACTCCAACTTTTACGGGATGCAATTGCGTTTCTCGAAATTCGTGTGGATTTTCTGCAGACCAGATACAATAGTTTTGTAAATTGATATAGTCTGTTAGATAAAACCAGGCTTCATCCGAGAAAAATGATTTTTTAGCAAGTCATCGTCCTTAAATTGTTATTAAACCAATGACAATATTCCATCGCCTATCGTGATCTAATGGTAATAATTCCTGTACCGTAGAAACTTTATAGGGATGCAAATGTAACTTTCTTTTGACAGCTCCTTGTGCTGAAGTGTATGATACGCCTATAAATAATAAAATGTATAAACTATTTCACTTAATGTTAATATTGATTTTTTACCTGTTTGTTGAGCTATTACCACAGATAATTCCCTTATTTTCTTACAGATATCAGAAATACTATTGTTTGTGATATTAGATGTAAATATAAACGATTGAAAAAAATATAAGATAAATAATCGAAAGATACTACAACCCACGCCAATGTCGCTAAATGTCAAGTAAATTCATTAATGTATGAAATTTGTATGTAGCTAACTTCGCTCATTAATTGGTAATAAGTATAGATAATTTTTTCCGGAAAACAGTTTTCTTCTTACGACAATCATTTTGAATCACATGGTATACCTGCAATCCAAATTCAACAATATATATAATATATTTATGTGCCAGCAGTTATAAAACCTAATATAGCTTATTCTATTTCACTAGTATATCTATTTCGTGTTGAAATTCTATTAATTCTGGAGATATCCTTTGCTGAGCGCGAGGCATTTACAAACACCAGGAATTCATAACTTCCGCCTTTTGGTCTGCGATTCGTTAGAAATACCACCAACTCTATAAAAGACTATTTCGGAAGATTCCTACGAGCTAACAAACCATTACATTTTTTAGTGAACTATATTTTTTTTATTTGCTACTTTAAATACGTCAGTTTCTACAAACAAAAGAAAAGCTGTCCAGTGTGTTGCATAGGGTCGTTGTCCTCTTAGAGAATGAACTCGCTTTAGATGGGGTGGAAGTGCACTGTCACGCAATATTTTCTGCTTTAGCTAGCTTTTCTTCCGTGCTCCAGCTAAATTATGTATGTGTAGGATTGTTTAAAGAATACCTTCACGTAATATTTATAATATTAAGAGATTAATTTAAGTAATTGATTTAAATAAACTTCCATCAGTGCAGAACTATACTTTACTTCAAATATTTTTTTTTATAGTTTTAAATATTTATTAATTAACATCTATAACGATTGAATGGTAATTTATATTATATTATTTATTATTCATATTATACAAAATTATTAAAAAAGAACATTTCTAGCGTGTTTTACCTGTATTCTAATGGAAGTTATTTTCTTCCTAATATGTTTGATAAAAACTCCTATAATATTGATCAAAGGAACAGAAGATCCCTTGATGGCAAGTTGCGATTATAGATACATTTATGATATCTTTTATCAGAGTTAATATAAACGAACAGTTGTGAGGAAAATAGAATGTTTCTACGTCCAGGATTTCGATTTCCTCAACAACTATCTCGTTTATAATAATTCCAATAAAAAAAACACCGTCTTTTCCCTTCAATATCGTAATATGTTCGTAATTTTCAATGTGTCACCACTGTACCTACACTGTAAAAAATTACAGTAATTTTGCCATGGTAAATCAGGAATATTACATGTAATAACGTTGTGAATTTACCACAATAAATCATGTAAATGTTGTTTTACATGTTTTTTCTAGGATATTGTAACATGGAAAAAGGAATTTCGGTAAAATTTATAGCTTTTCATGTAAGTTTAAGATGTAACAAAAATTCAAAAGGAAAATACAGAAAAAAACATGTACAATTTTGTATTTAATCTCAAAATTTACTTCAAAGTGTAAAATTGACATTTTTTTGGGGTATTTAGTACACTTTAAAAGTAGTTTTACTAGTGAACTATTAATTTTGCTATAAAAATATGAGGATCTTTTATATTTATTTGTTTTTACTTGATTTTTCGGGTAAAACTATAGATATCATGGAAAATACGAAATTCATACGCCGCAATGTGATTGGTTATTAGATTATTTATCTGTGCGCGTAGGTAATTCTATTCGTTCATCGAACTTATTATTGGCTCAATGATATCATGTACGTCACAAACAATCGTAGGTTTCGCGTAAGCGTGTTCATTCTTGATCCCTGGTTGAGCGATTCAGTATGACCTATTAGGTGCTATAAAAGAATTAGGTAAGTTGCTTGCTCTCTTTATAGGAATACATATGAAAATTATTTCAGTGTTCGGTAAATATAGAGTTCATATAAATATTACATACGAATTTTACAGTACAATCTTTGAAAACACATCAGCATGTCAAATTTACTAGATGGTAGAAATTTTACCTTATGAAGCAAATTTACCTGTAAAATTGTGGGCAACTTTGTTACCAACGATTTTACATGTAATTTTACTGCAACTTTTTTTACAGTGTATATACTTTCTACTTCCTTTGAAATTTCCTTCAGTGATAACAAATATAAACATTAAAAAGTAAATATATATTTAATTCTAGCACATGTAAAATGTCATCTAAACTATCGATTAAAAAGCAGTTTTATTTATTGTATATCTATCTTTATATAAGTATTTTACTAGTTTTTTATAATGTTTGCTGCAATTTTCAAAAATAATGTTATTTAAATTGAAACGTCAGCTTAATGTTTTATTTTTAAAGTTTGCTCCATCCTTGAACATATTTTAGAGCTTAAATTTATACACAACAATTTTTTTTTTATTTTCAGCATATCAATAATTTTTATAAATCTTTATTATAAATTTACATTAAATTGCGCTTCCCGTATCAGTTTATGTAAAACCTTATAGGTACACTTGCATTTACGTATAAAAAAGGCACTTTTTCTTAGTGTTAATTTTTTTATTAAGCAGTAGTTTTATTTTCCCTACCGATTTTCTAAATCCCCATTTTTTTAATACGAATTGTTATAACTATCTCTACGACAGTGTATTTCAAACACATTTCCCTTCCAATATTTAAATAGCTCCTTGTTAGCGATAAGTAACTTTAAGCACAACTTCTTGATTGAAACAAAATCCATAGGTTATAAATAGGACTCGACACCTCTCAAGTAAATAAAAATGTATTCTGTTAATAATCGGCGAGTACCTTACCCAACAATGCGAGTAGGTAAAATACTTACTCGTAAGTAATCATTTATGTAGAGTACAATAATTGTCTGCGGTATTACTTGTTGATTATCATTGAGTGGCATGATTCTCCTATAACGTAATTTATATCCATATGTTATCGTATTTATTTCCATTGTCTAAAAATTCTATTCAAATTCATATTTGCTGCTCTGCCAACCGTTTGTTCAATTTATACACACATTGTTGAAAATTTTAACACTTTTTTGACTAATTTAATAGTCAGGAGAGGTCCACACTCTTTTCGTGTTATTTTGTCGAGAACTATAGAAGTTTAAATTTGACGAACAAAGATAGTCAAGTATTGTCTATTGCTAAGGGGTTATTTTGTCCAACTGACACGTGGAATTATAAAATACTTCTAGTCACATTTTGTTTGATCTAGACTAGACAAATTTACTAGCTGTTTAACTAAATGTATGCGATCTATTGGGTGTTTTAACACCATTTTCTAAACACAACGTCTTCTTAATATGCAACTCCTATTTCTTAGTGCTATAATATTCTCTCTTTAAGACGTTTTCTCAATTATAAATATGCAAAATCACCCATTCACAAGTTTTGCTTTCAACTAAACGTACCAATTTTAAGAGAACCATTATAAAATTAAGTGAATGTTTATGCTATTTGATTCAAATCTGAACTAATTGCGTAAATAGATGTTCCCAATACATCTTTAAGATGTTGAAATTTTTTAATGCCCACTGGAATTAACGTTTAATAACACGAGGTTACACTTTGCAAGTCAGTCACATTTGGTGGTGTTTGGATATGTTAATACGGAGAATCGAACACGAAAACAGATACACGTGCAATGCAGGTGGTGCGTATAATGCAATACTGTATTAGAATAGGTGGGGTTTCTATATTTCTATCCGACGGAAAAATTCTGATTGGTTGACGCTTCTGAATGTCTAGAAAAATAGTCAATCCTCATATCTGAACAAAGAATTCACACGAAATTCTAGTAATTTCTGTTCTATTAAATACGCGTAGTCAACTCGTCTGGCAAAGTTTGGAAAATCAACACTAAAATATTTGACTAGCGCAAAATTAACGCCAACACCGTAGTATTTTCAACAGTGTAGATTCTATTTACTTTTTGCTATTAGCTTAATTTCTTAAAATTATATAAGATTTTAAAGTGATGATAAACGATTATAAAGTGACCGAAATCTTATGAATACTTTAGAAGCTATAGAAAGAACAGTAACACCCAGTATATTGCGAGCGAAGATATTGGGAGAAATTTTGCCACGTGCCAATATTGTCTCCATGTATAAGTGATAAATTTCTACCGTGCACACTTTCACTGCGTCCCGATTTTTTTTCCGACTAAAAGTCGAAAGGGAAAAAGCATTCCTTTACCTCTGGTGATTCTGGCATTCGAAACATGAAGTTGTTAACCATATGTGCACAGTTGAATATATGTAGGTAAATATTTACCAACCTGATAAGGTAAAATATATTTGAATCTTACACCCTTTCACGCTGCTTATATATAGAAAAGCGCTAGCGACTTTTAATGTATATATATATTAAATTGTTCCACATCTAAGATGGAAGTTTGATCGATATTATCGATGCACGTATACTTTATAATGCATCGTTTATAGAAAGCGACAAATCAACGCATTTATCTAAGACACGCTCGGGGCAATGTCATCACTCCCGTTTCGGTATTCGCATATCTTCATTGGATTTCGCAGAATGCCTGTGTGTATATCTCTAGCTGTCGTTGTATGGATTTTTTTTTAAGTATGGAACATCTGTGCAGTATAGCAGCGGTATATCTCCTGCTATTAGTGGCGGAATGTCGTAACCAGCAATTGGGCAAACGTTTTCATGAACGCGAACGTGATCCCAATTTGAAATGGCTATACGTTCATTGCCAATGTTGTTACTCGGGCGAGGCATTGACTTTCCGGTGGTAATATGCTGTAGGTAGAAGTGGGATAACAATTAGATATGTCATACCGTTTAACATATGTTCCATTCTGACTGATGTTTAACATTTGGAAAGGATTATAGGAAGCAAAAAGAATTATTATGTATGACTAAAAAAATGTATTGAAAGAAAAAGAAAAAGAAATCTTTGTATATAGAAACCTTCTTGCACTTAAATTGAAGAGTAAGAAACCACAGATTTTTTTAGTGGTAAGTAATTTTATTTTATAAAGTTATGCCTTTAAGTCAAATAATTAATGCCCAACTAAATATTTAATCAATTATAAGAAATTGTGGTATTTCAATTTAATAACTTTAGTTTAATAATTGTTTACTCGAATGAAATCAATTATTTCATTAAGCATATAGGTACACATATACAAGGTTTATTCACGCCATGTAGCACAGAATATTATGACCATTATTTTTATATTACACAGGGTGTTACAAAAGCCTTAAAAGTAACAAAGTTGTGTTTTTTAATTGGAACACCCGGAATATTATTGCATTTTTGGATTCTCCGATCAAAATAAGTGTCTGTTTTAAGGTTTATAATACATAAACCTTAAGGTTCTTCAAATAATTTGAATTTTGTAAAAATCTAACCTAATTTACATGTTTCAAATACTTCAGAAATATTTCAGTTATATAAGTGAAATTTACAATGAAGTATAACAATAGATCATATTTTATAATTCAATTGTAATAAACTTATCGTCTTATACGCGTTGTTTAAAAATGAAGACTAATTAAATAAGAAATTCAAGAGGCCAGAACTTGATTAATTTTAAATAGTAGGCCATATATTTTAACATCAATTAAAAATCAGGAAAAATAGTAGAGTTTTTAGCTATTTTTTATTAGAAGATTTAGATCATCGACTTTGAGTCTTTTTCCAGATGTTACAATATGATAATTTCCAAGGTAACACAAAAGAATAATACTCCAATTTTACATACTTTGAAAAAAGAAAAAAATAAGTGATGTTGTTAGGCAATTAACAAGTTGTTAGTTTTTATTGTTTGTCTTTGTATGTATATAATGTCTCTTCTCATTTACTAGGTTTTTAAATTGTAATTGACCAACACCAATAAGTTGTTTTTTTTTTCAAAATATATTAAATTGGAGTATTATTCTTTTGTATTAATTTGGAAATTATCATATTGTAACATCTGCACAAAGATAGTCTTTGTACAGATGTTAAAACGACGTCTTGTCGATAAGCTAAATATTTTTATAAAAAAATAGCTAAAAACTCTACTATTTGTCCCGATTTTTAGTTGATATATACATATCTAACGGTTGTTAGCTGCTACAAAATAACAGTTTGCTTCGTAGCAACTATCACTATACGTGTATGTATCGCCTAAAGTATTTTAATTTTTTTTATAAATTTCAACAATTAAATATTTTTAATTTATCAGAAAATGCATTTCTAAATTACCTATCCAATGATATTTATTTTTTTACAGAATACACTAAATAATCATTCTAATTGTAATGTACCTATAGTTGCCTATGGTATTTAGAAATGCCAAATAATTCATTTAGTATATCACTTTAACCTGATGTAATGTCTGTTTCTGCTATAGTGGTCTTTTGGTGGTTTTTTTAAATAATATTTCCACTTTCCTCAAAATATAAAGCTGAACTATAGCAGATGCATAACTAATAAATAACATAATTTTGCTTTGGAGCAAAAAATAGAAACAAATCTTACCTCTATTGTTGTATTACATTATATTGAGGGATTGCTAAATAATAATGTGTAATTTTATGTATATTTTCTTTAAAAAATTATAATAAATTGTGTAAATTAAAAAAATTATGACATTCTTTAGAATAATGAATTTAAAGTATCAGGATAATTTTAATAATAATGAATTCGTATATATAAGAACATGGTAGGAGAGTTAACACTGTTCAGACATGTGAAAGACAGGCTGTTTCTGTTTACTTCTATACACTGCAATTTATTTTCAATTCTTTTTAATAACCACTGAATACTTCTTCGACAATCTAAATCTCTTGACAAATTGCTCAACATTACAATTGTTTAATAGTTAATACGAAGCATCCTAATAGTATATTGCTTGTCACGATTAACTATTTCAACTAGGTTGACTAAAACTTCTTCCATGTACTCTGCAGAAGTCCTCCAATATGCGCATACTTCTCGCTCATAAATAATTTCAAACTTGTAAACATAACATAGCTTTTTGATTGTATCGACAATATTCGTACATTTTCCATGTCCTATTAAACTTCTACTAGTGACTGCTAGTAACGGATAGTCACTGTGCTAGAGCTTGTTGACTGCTTCAACCATTCAATTACATTTTAGGAGAATAAACTGGTTTAATACGTACATAAATTTTTGTACTTACTGAAAAGACAATTATTTTAGTTATCAATAACGTTTACTACGGGTTTGAAATACGATAATTAATAATGAAATAAATAATAAAAAATACTAAATAATGGTAAAATTCGAGAATATGTCATACGTCAATTCAATCAAAACAGCTGGTTTAGATGGAGGTATATCTGGTTGCCTACTCGCCAGTTAACAATGCATTGACAATTTGTTTTATAACGTTACACATAGGGAAATTGTATGTGTAACAGAAAAAAAATTACAAAAACATTTACAATAGCATTAAAGTAACTTACCTAATTATTTTATCATCATTTAACCGATCAGAGTAATAAACAAGAATCAATACGTCAAGCTTACAAACTTGCGATTGCTAGTGATTTTGCGTAATTAGATCACCGCGTCATATGATCTAGCCTGTTATTAGTTCAAGAAGAGATTTTAGTTAGCTGTACGTCGCTCGGAAAATATGACCCGATAACCAATCATATTGTGACATATAAATTTCACATTTTCAAAGGTAGTTTCATCTGAAAAATCAAGTAAAAACTTTGACTAGTAAGATTACACACTTAATGCGCAGCAAATAATATTAGCAGAACACAGAATTGTACGTGTTGTTCTCTGTGTTTTTGCTTTGCATTTTTGTTACATCTCAAATTTACATTAAAACACTATAAATTTTACCAAAACTTTTCTTTTTGCATGTTAAACATGCAAAACATTAGGATATCCTAATAGAAAATCGGGCAAAACATTATTTACATTATTTATTGTGGTAGATTTACGTGTACTTCCCCCGATTTTCCATGGTCTAATTACTGTAATCTTTTATGAGTGCAAATAGTTGAAAGAACATGACATATTATATTTTATTTCTTTTTTTCTTGTCGTCAATATTAAAAACATGAATGAGTACGACGTTTCGCTTTATTGAAAAGCTTTTTCAAGTACATATATAAATAAATGTAAAAATTGTAAATTATAAATAAAATGTTTTTGTTTAATAAATGACAAATTGTTTTGTTCACTATGATTTTGAATATATTATTATGTTTTATTTAAAGAGTGCATTTTAAAATAGGATGTTTTGATTATTTGTTTTTGAATTTTGTAATTAAATAGTTCTTTAAAAATATTGTATTTAGTTATAAAATTTAAATTATACAATTTTGTGAAATATTGTATATCGGTTTTATCATTGACTGCATTTTTATGTTTATAAATTTGAATTATTTCAAGTATATTACGTGTTTTTAAATTTTGTTCTTTGTTTAAAATTGTTACGTTGTTGAAATCAAAGGTATGATTTTGATTTATTTCATATTTTTTTAAAGATTAGTAAGAGTAAGTAGTAAGAGTAGAAGTATTGTAAGTAAGTATTGTAAGATTTTTATTATATTTGTGTCCTTTTATTCTATTTTTCAAATATTGCATGGTTTCACCTATATATACACCATTACAATTTTGACAGTCTATTTTATAAACTATGTGTGAAAAAAAATGTCATTTATTAAACAAAAACATTTTATTTATAATTTACAATTTTTACATTTATTTATATACAGTGAGGTCGTAAATGGTCCCCTCCCCTCCCCCTGATAACTTTTGAATGGTATGAGATAGAGCAATGAAACAAAAACCAAGTGAAATTAGAGATAATTTGTGATTTTTTTGCCTATAGAGATACGCACATGGCTTCTGATGTAAAATAGAGGGCGTAGCTATCTTTAAAATTTTAAATAGGAAGTAATTTCATTTAGAAGCTCATTTGGAAGATATTTCTATTACTTTTACGACCTCACTGTACTTGAAAAAAGTCGTACTCATTCATGTTTCTAATATTGACGACCTAAAAACCAAGAAAAAAAGAAATAAAATATTATATACATGGTTAAGATTTGAAGCTTTAAAATGACATATTATAATTATGCTTCCGACTTAAGTATGTAGATGCCATGTGTATATTTCTTTTCTCAAGTAATATCTTGTCGATAAAAAGAAAGCGATTATATTTTCTTTACTCTACTCAATTTATAAATAATAAACCAGAGCAGACGATGCACATCCGCTACACTAATAGAATATGTAGGTATTCGACAAATAACAGTTTTACCAATTATTATAAATGTAGAATGGGTTAATACTTTCAAATACCGTAGATTGTTATTGTACAGGATTATTATTTACTCATCTTTTTCTAGTCGATCTTCTTTTTTCCTCGTATTTGCCTTCGACTATACAACATAAGTCAACATCACGGCAACAACAGCTATATAATAGACACGCTTAAATAAGTACGAGGAATGAAGCAGTGAAGTATAGTTTTTTTTTTTGTTTTCTTTTTTACATCACGCGTAAGGTGTAACATTATTACCTGATTATTTCGCCTTTCCCATTTCTTTTACTTTGTCATGCGGACTGTTAATTTCGAAACCTCCTCGAAACATCCGACGATTGTCGGAATTCTTGCGGTGAAAAAAGGAAAAAACGGACTTCCCACTGCCCTACAAAATACGGTGAAGTGCGAATCTGTTGTCTGTTCTCCTCGCGCTAACTGTATATGACTTGTTTTCCGATAGCTAATACACCTATAGGTATGCTGCGGTAAAAGTATGTTTTTTTTTTTTCTAATCGCGCGAAAAAAATGCCCGTTAATGCGACAAACGGTAATGGTAGTTAAATCAACGGATACTCGCCGTCTTTACATCCGTTATTTGTTGTCGTTACTGTTAAATACAAATATAAACGCTGGTAGAACATGCAGTTGGTGGTCAATGGATTGTAAACCCCTTATTAAGATACGAGGTTAAACCGACAGAAGAAGAATGCTTTAAAACAAAATGGAGAAAGAGATGAAAGAACTTTAAATCGAATGCAACACTATAACAATCATCACAAAAACAATTAGATCAAAATTATCATCTTCATTTTAAGTATAATCTGATCTCTATCACTATTACAAGAACGCACTATCCTGCATTGAAAAACCGATATATGTATTTAAACAAATAAATAAATATTTTGTTAGGCATATTTTCTTTGAAACTAGCATGCCCTTTGTTGTTTCAAATATATGCAAAAAATGTACACTATTGACTGAAACAAAGTATTTGGTTAGAAAGTTTAATATATTCAAACAAGTTATTTAATTCAATATGGTCTTAAAACAATTATATAGTTCAACTTTGTAAAAATGTTGGATCGGTTCAATAATAATAATAATATTTATTTTGTTATAAGACACACATGTGTATTTAACAAGTCAAAAAAGTACCTAAAGAAATAAAAAGAACAAGAAAAAAAACAATAAATTGAACAAAAGGAAAATAAATAAAAGTATTGCGGAAGGTCGAAAAAGTTTGCATCAATACAATTTCACGAGGTAGATGATTGTGTATTTTAACCCCCATACTTTTCATCCCTAAGCTCGTGATGTTTAGAGTGCAACCTGCAGTATGCATGTAATCTCTTGCTCTAGTCTGATAATCATGATACTCTGCATTCAGTGTAAAGGTGTCTTTATTTTTATAAACATAGCAAGCTAGTTCTATTATATAAACACAGATTAGGGGCAGCAAATTTAATTTTTTAAATATAAGTCTGCAAGATTGGGTGAAGTGAGCACCAACAATGGATCTTACAATGGCTTTTTGTGCTAAAAACACTCTCTTAGATGCTGCCGATATACCCCAGAGCAAAATTCCATACTGAATCCTCGATTGAACCTCAGCGTGGTACAATGTCAACGTACATTCCAGTGTAACCTGGGATCTCAAACAATGAAAAACATAACACTCACTCGATAATTTTGTAGTTAAATTTTGACAATGCTCATTCCATAACAGATTAGACTCAAATGTAACGCCAAGGAATTTTACAGATTTAGCCTCCGGTAGATTTGTGTCCTTTAAAGAGATATTTGTGATATCTGTTCGCCTATGTCTTGTATGAAAAATCATATATTTCGTTTTCTCTAAACTTAACGACAGCTTGTTTGTTGCGAACCATTCCATTAGAGTACGAAGCAGTGTATTTGTAATAAATTCTCGCTCATTACTCGTTGTTGATATGGAGATATCATCGGCATATATGGTTAGGTAAATGTCTGATAAAAAAAAAAACACAATGTCATTAATATACAAGTTAAACAGCACAGGGCCCAAAACAGAACCCTGTGGAATACCATCACAACTGGCAATGAATGAGATCAAGCAGTGTCGATTTCACCAGAAAGTTTAACATGTTTAATTTTCACGTATTGGATGCGGTCGTACAAGTAGGAAGCAAACCAATTTGCCGCTATACTTCTGATTCCACACCTCTGTAACTTCTCAATGACATTGTCAAACTGTACACAATCAAAAGCCTTTTGCAGGTCACAAAAAATACCTAGCACCGATTTTCTGTGTTCAGTACATTCTAAGACGATGTTATAAAAATTAATAAGAGCAGTGGTAGTCGACCTTCCTTTTCTAAAGCCGTGTTGAAATTCTGTCAGAATATCGTGCTTAGTCAGAAAATTGTTAAGCCTCTCCAACATACAGTATTCAAGAATTTTCGCTATACAAGAAGTCAATGCCACAGGTCGATAATTTGAGGGTATTATCCCCTTTTTTAAACTCGGGAGTAATCACAGCCGATTTTAAAATATCCGGAAACATACCATTAAAGAAAGGAACTGTTGACTAAATTAAGTTAAAATATCTACGATGATACATTTTAGTTCCTCATTATTCATATTGTTGAGATAACATCGGTACTTTGTTAATTCAAACAAATTTGTTACTTCGGGGGAATACCTATATATATCTGGGCGAAATATACAGTTTGTTGGGGGTCAAAATTTATTTCTAGCCAATGAAATTACGTGTAGCCACTGTGTCTTAGTTCACCCCATCACATGATTCTAACATGCAGGGGGATTGGCATTATTTTATTTTATTCACCGTAAATTAGTCTTATTGAGTGTATGCGTTTAGTGTCTTTTCCAGTGATGGCTAATATTTCTAAATTGTTGAAGACTTTGAATTAACAAATTTATACAAATCAACATATATAAGAAGGTAATAAATAAGAAAAGATAGTTGAAAGGCAGTTGTGACAAGTGTGGATGTTTAAATTTCTGAAATAAGAACATGTGGAGACCGTAGACTACCGATGAACATCAACATTTAGTTTAAGACGATATTGATAGTGCCAGAAATTATTGGAGCACTGAAACACAGCCGAGAACTCTGAATGCATACCATTGCATAAAAACATTTTAATTAATTTAATTAATTCCCGAAGCGTGAATCACCCTGTATATTTAGTATATACAGGGTGACATAGAAAAAAACTACAATGCATAGCAACATGTGATAGAGGACCAAGAAATAACAAAAAGATTCCTATACACTAATGCCCGATTGCTTTTTGTTTTCAAATTACAAGCTGTTGAAGTTATTTAAGTTAAGTTAAGTTTATTAAACAAAACAACATTCAAAAATATAAGATACTGATTAATTCTGCATAAGGTGCTCAGATTGGCGATCTTGTTGCTGAATACACATTTCCAATCTTCGTGTTAATGACTGACTGCATTTTTGAAATATGTTAGCATTATTACGAAATCTATCAGCAAACTCCACAATTCTGTTCCATAATTGTTTTTACTATTTAGTTCTGTCGCAAACACTTCACTTTTCATAAATCCCCAAAATGAAAAATCGAGGGGATTAAGGTCGGGACTACGAGCTGGCCATGGTAGAGGTGCCCCATGACCAATCCATCTATTTCCAAATTTTCTTTGCAGAAATTCCCTTACTCTCCTAGAATAGTGAGTTGGCGCGCCGTCATGCATGTAGTACATTATTCTTATAATATTCAATGGAACATCTTCTAATAAAGTATTCAGTTTATTTTCCACAAAATTTCAACAGAGTTCGCCTGTCAATCGTCTGGGCATTCGAAATGGACCAATTAGATAATTGTCGATTATACCTGCCCACACATTAATGGAAAACCCATACTGGTGATTTCGTATTACGTTCTGATGAGGGTTTTCATCGTTCCAATAATGCATATTGTGAATATTCAAAATGCCATCGCGACTAAAACCTACTTCATCGGTAAACAAAATTACTGACAGAAAGTTTTTCCCTTTATATTGCAACCACTCGCAAAATTGTAAACGCGGTAGGAAATCCTGTTCCAATAGGTGATGGATTTTTTTGGAAATGAAATCGATGAAGAAGTTGTTCTTTGAGGACTTCCCTAACAGATACACGATTGACATTCGGTACAGCTGCACTTATTCTTCTGGTGCTTATTCTAGGATTGTCTTCTATTATTTGCAAAATGACGAGTTCTGTTAACCCCAGAATCAAATTTTGGTTTTTTTAAAGTAACCACCTTCTCCCAAACGCCTATATACGTCAATAAATGTCCTATTAACATTAGGAACTTGCCTTAATGGGTATCTCTCTTGATAGATCCGTTGAGCTTCGGAAGAATTTGAACGAGCTACGCCGTAACACATGATCATGTCCCTATATTCTACGAAAGTATAGCACACCATTTTGAAATAAAACTTTCAAGATACTATGCTAATATTGGTTTGACATTTACCAAATGTTTTGTTTCATAAAATCACAGCCTACATTAAAATATTTTTTATTGCCTAAGTAATACTAACATCACAAGAAATATAAAGCAGTTTGTAACTTAGAAAAAAAGCAATCGATATTAGTGTGTGAGGAACGTTTTTTGCTTATTTTTCGTTGTTTAATCTCGTGGTTGCGTGCATTTGTTAGTTTTTTCTCATGTTCACCTGTATTTTACTGCTACGAATATGCATGTATGTTTCACAACATTCGCACTTTGTCTACTGTATCAGGAAACTGCTACAAAAAGTAGTAGCTTCTTTTGATATTGAATAGCTACAAAATAGCAGTTTTCTTTGTAGCAACCCATCACTAATTGCTACAATTAATTATTTGAAATATTAAAAGCCTTGTCATATGCTTTTACAGACAAGCTTATGAAAACCTTGTCATTCTAACCTTGTCCTGTGTCAACTAGCAACGCTTGTCATAACCTTGCAGCAAGTTTACACCCTTGTCCATGACAAGATTACCGACAAGCTTTTTTTCCCTTGTCGGGACAACCTTAAAAAAAGCTTGTGTAAACCTTAAATTGTTATCTGGGTAGATGGTTCACAGGAACGTATTCACAAACATTATTATGCTAAATCTCTATCAATGAAAACTTTTTTAATAGAAATTTTCGACTAATTTATTCTCGTTCCACATATACAACTCTTTACATTTTCTCTTTACTCACTAAACGTTTCAACCATAATTTTTGATCTTCTTCAGTAGTACAAATCTGATTAATACATACAAACATTTTTTTTTAAATTACTTTTATAATGATCATTATTTTTTTTTAATAAACTTATCGTTCCACATATTTCGTTCCATTAGTGTATGGAATTTGTCAATTAGAATTACTATAATAATTTATTGCAGGACAAACACAACATTTTAAAACCTCTTACAGTAGATAATCGTTACAGTTAAATCTACATGTGTGTTTGGATAGAATGAATGTTTGTTTGTCGTACAGTTTTTTATTTTTGTTAAGTGTTGTTTTGTTTTTGGAATTACGTTATTTATACAGTTTAAAAGGTTTAAATTTGTACCGTAAGTTTGTGGAAAAGATGTGTATTAAATTATAGAACAGAAAATTTTAGACAATCCGGATATGTCTATTCTATCATTGATAGCACAACTATCCCTCCTTATGTATATCATTGCCAAAACATATCGTGCATGATTTTTTCCTTGGCTAGTAGCTTCTTTTGATATTGAATAGCTACAAAATAGCAGTTTGCTTTGTAGCAACCCATCACTAATTGCTACAAATTAATTATTTGACGGAATGACTATGATAGATTGCAAAAAAAAGGAATGTCGAATGAATTAGTACACTCTGTACACAACGCACAAATCTACCACATTATGTTTGTAATATTTATGAATAAGTGTGCAATATATATAAACGTTAGACCGCTTGTAAAAGGACGGCTGGTGCGTACAATAACCCCGAACAAATCAATATGTTGTGCTGCACTAATTCTAATGTACACGAGTTAACTATCATTATACATGCAAGGTATACCTATAAAGGTGTACAAATTGAGCGGTATAATAAATAATTTGCTTTTATTTAGACTTCACTTAGAGGTAAGAAAAGATTTATTTCAATGACAAGTTAATACCTACCACATGATTCATCGAGAAAATTGTCAGATTGTATGTTTCGCAACGACAATACCAATACAATAATTATTATCGGCAAGTCGGCTATGCAATTATAATTATTATATTAATTTGTTTTTCCTTTATACTTATGATTAATATAATAAGTAGGTGAATAATATGATATGCATAAATTATATACCTGCATATAATATGCAACTCGAAAATGAGTCGGTCGCTCTAAATACTGATTTTATTACCGACGATAAATAATTCATGTCCTCACCTAATATTACCGGTACACGGCAATAATAACAGTAAAACAACATTAATAAATGTTTCGCGCCGGTAACAAGTAGGTTATTTCCGTTAATATCTTCTGTTGTGAGCGTCGTAAAATCGTAGATAACGTAAATCAGGCGGAGACAATTCGATGCATACGTATATAGAAAGCTGAAACATCTTTTCGAACATAAGATATATGGGTTTAATGTCGACTTGTCACACCTAGTTGTCGACTACATTAACATTATAAGCATTAGGTAAAATATACGTTGGTAGATATAATAACTGTGGTAAAACTGTAAATGTACCATAATGAGATATAAATATTTCGAGTTCTTGCAGATTTAGCTTTTGTGTCTATTATCTAATTCGCCTCGAAAATAACAAAAATATTGGTTACACCTAGAACGTGGGTTAAACAGAAAAAATTATCTCCGATTTATTAATTTACGATACATCCATTTACGCAGTCTATAGTAATGAAAATAAACATAATTGTGACATTGTTTAATAAAATCACAATGTAATTAATAGAGACCGGGTTATATGTAAAGAAAAACTGGAATATATGCGCATATATATGGCATCGATTTTGAGAAATTATGTATAAACTGGGGATATATGCAAAAAATTGCGACAATATGCAAAATTTTTACATAAAATAATAAGAGACGGAAATTTAAACATTAACTTTATTGCACAAAATTTTTTCACAACATATTTCTAAAAATTTATAATTAAAGTTTTTCAAAATTGTGTAAATAAGTTTGTCTTCTATCAGAATACATATGTTTCGAAATAGAAAGCTTCTTTCGACATCCACAGATGTAATTGGTCATTTTTAACTTTGCAATACATTCTAAACTAAAATTAAAGGCGAAATCGTTTACTGTTCACCTTCCAAATTTTCTTAACTTTCCTCAATTTCAAATACCCGCATTTTTTTTATCACTTTTTTAATTTATCATATATAGAATTATATATTGTACTTAACCTTCTTACATAGCATATCAAGTTCGTCTACTATTTCGACTGATTCCGAGAGCGACTCCCTTCGTTTCTAGTTTACGAATGAAACTTGAAACAAAGCTATAATTTGACTAATATACAAAAGGTTTTGTAGCAATTCTGTTGATGTTACTATCTTTTACAGTTTTCTAGAGCAATGCAGTCAGCATGATTTCAAGAATTACATTTTTTATTCCTTCAAATTATCGGTGAAAAAAATTGCAGCTCTAACCATGTCCCATCTCGTAATAATCGGTTCAGGAGGCAATTAACACCGGAAGTCGTTCCTTAAATTTGGATTCGTAAAGTGCTTTGAAAAATACTTTTTTGACATTGCTAATTAAATCATTAATCAAAGGGAATTGATTCCTAATGTCTTCGGTACATGATTGAACCCATGAGCTAAACAAGTGGTATGAATAATGTTACTATAAAAATTTTAAATTTGCGGGCTTTATCATGTATGGTGCAGCGTCGGACAACATTAGTAAATTTTTTCAGAAGGTGTACTTCCAGGTAAAAGAAATTTAATAAACTTCTTGAACGAATTGGGCAATTGTCACTTTATTTGTTTTTTGAAGTTCTTTACAATAAATTAAATATGATTTACCTACAATATCTTCATGAAGAATTCCTATTAACAAATGGGCAATATAACGGCCACACTTATCCGTACTTTCATCTACCATGATATAAATAAAATTATTCCCTACCAATTCTTGAATTTCTGCTCTTGTTTGCTGGTAACAAGATGTGACATAATTTTTTCGTAAGGTACTTTCGTCAGGTATATTATGTTTGCAATATTTTTGCAGAAATGATTTCAAATTGTTCAACATTGTTTAATCTTGTTAATGGTATGTTAGATGAAATTAATGCGTTACACAGATCCGTATTACATTCTTCTTGTTCTGAGTTTAGTGAAGTTGATGCTACACATGCATGACGTATAGATTGCTGCACACATGCGGATCGCTTTAGTTTTTCACATATTCCAATATGTGATGGAGTTTCATTGTGTTGATCAATCAGGCATTTTCTCTCAGAAGACACCTACAACAACAATTGTCATTTATATCAAAAGTTAAAGAATTTAAAAACAATTGTAAAGCTTTAGTAAAATTAAACTTACCAGTGTACTCCAGGCTCGACAAAATATTTTGTCTCCATCCTTTACCAGTTCAGGATATGCCTTAATCCATAACGAAATGTTGTTCGCTATACTCATTGTATGTACGCACAGTATTTAAAAACGTAACACAATTACATGCTGTTTCGCTCAAGATATTCAATGAATGAATAGTTTATTTTGGAATTAATAATAAAACGTATTTACCACATCCCTTCTGCTAGGCGAAATTAAACACGTGCAGTTCTTGGAAAAAGTATTAGAGAAACCAATGTAAAGAGTTATCGTTCTAAGAATGTCGGTTGTCGATCTACATTAGGAATTACTAGGAATTTTTACTAATAGAAAGGATAAGAAAAAGCTTAAATATGCAATATATGCAATCACTAATTAGCGCTAATTAACTTCAATTAGTGTAATACTTCTACATATAGACTATAATGAAAGACATGTAAAAAATAAAATATATGCACTTTGCATATAATCCGGTCTCTAGTAATTAATGTATTCAATACAGTTCAATTTGTTAAATACATTTTTATTAATGAATTTAAAGTTTAGCACTTTTTTTAATATTAACTTGTTCGAGTATCTGCTTCTTTTCCCTTCTTAAGGGGCACCAATCCTTCTTTCGTTATTAGTTCTTTCTGTTCATGACATATGGTGGCATAATATGATCTTGGTAGGCATAATGAAGTTATATTAATCATCTTTGTGTTTGAATACACTGTGAAAGATAAATTATTATGTGTCCTTGTTTTTCGACAGGACAAAATCTATAAAATAACAAATAAAATAAATTACCTACGTATTTACAAACCAACACAGATATATCGTGAGACTGAGCTCTATAAACCCCAAAAGCAATAATCGGTTCTAAAATCCTGCTGACAGCGTCACGAATAACATATTTCTCGGAGAAAAAAAGTAAACCAAACACGCGATGGCTCAGATTAGAGAATATACAGAGTATGTTTTTCAAACATCGATATTTTTTGGTAACTATTAGTGTGTAATGACTACGTTGATATTCCGGTTAAATATTTTTTCTAATCTTCCAAAAGTAAAAGAACTTTGGTAACAATAAATATTATGATAAATGAGAGTTTTAGGGTCTCTCATCATAATATTTACGCTATCTAAGTATACAGGGTGATTCTCAATATATGCGACAAACTTTAAGCGCTGATTCCTGCCGTTATTTTGATCATAAAAGTTCATAAGAACATATGTCCAAAATCGCTTAGTTCTAAAGTTGTACAATGTTTAATAGTAAGTTAACATAATAATGTTTTATTATAAATTAACAAAATAATAGTAAAACAAATTAACTTATACTAACTGTTGAAAATGACCCCCCAACTGCAATACAAGCTTCTATCCTCCGTCGTATTGACTGGCGAGTCCGTTCTAAAATACCAGGGGTATTTCGAATTGTTTGAAAAGCTGCGATAATACGATTACTCAGTTCATCGACATTTTCAATGAAAGTCGTATAAACTAATGATTTAAGGTGACTCCAGAGAAAAAACTCTAAAGAATTTATGTCTGGAGACCGAGGAGGCCACGGTTGTGGACCTCTCCGTCCTATCCACCACCGATCTGGATACGTATTGTCCAAAAATTCGCGAGCAACTAAACTAAAATGAACTGGAGTACCGTCATGCATAAAATACATTTGTAATCTTAATTGCAACGGAACTTCTTCCAGCAGTAGTGGTAGCTCCTCTTCAAGAAAATTGCGGTATACCTCGCCATTTAACCGCATCGGTAAAAAATGTGGACCTATCAAGTGATCTCCAACAATTCCGGCCCACACATTGACAGAGAATTGATGTTGATGACGGGCATTCACTAGTTCGTGCGGATTTTCTTCGGCCCATATGTGATTATTATGAAAATTAATAATCGCGTTTCTAGAGAAAGTAGTCTCGTCGGTGAAGAATATTTGAGCCAAATAGTCAGGATTTTGTGTTGCATCCATTGAGAAAAAGCCACTCTTTGCGGAAAATCTGCCGGCAAAAGTGCCTGCACCCGTTGAATGTGATATGGATACAACAGTTCCATCTTCCAATATTCTCAAAACTGTGGCCTGACTAATGTTTAAAGCAAACGTAAGTTTTCTGATGCTTGTAGTAGGATGTTCCTCAATTTCATTTAGTACCATTTCTTCAACTTGTGGAGTTCTCACTATAGATGGGTGCCCGTTATCAGTCGTCCGTTTTTTAAAATTTCCCGTTTCACTAAGACGTTGGTGAAGAGGGCAAATATTGAATGATGCGGGATGATACGGTTCGGTATCGTTCTTATAAGACGTCTAGCAGCACGCGAATTTCCATTGGCAAGACCGTAAACGAAATGTATATTACACATCTCAGCATTCGTGTAATTCATTTTAGAAAACAGAAACTAGCAATAAACTGAATGAATACTCTGACAACTATTGACAAATATTGAAATGACAAATAAACAATTCCCTCTCAATACAATAGTTTTTGAAGAACTAACTGTGATATATCGTGTTAGTCATAGTTCATAATTTATTATTAAACAGTCAATAACTTTAAAACCAAACAGTTTTGTACATACACTCATATGAACTTTTATGAACAAAAGAACTAGCTGTGATATATCGTGTTAGTCATAGTTCATAATTTATTATTAAACAGTCAATAACTTTAAAACCAAACAGTTTTGTACATATACTCATATGAACTTTTATGAACAAAATAACCTCAGGAATCAGCTGTTAAAGTTTGTCGCATATATTGAGAATCACCCTGTATACTTATATAAGTTATAGAAGATATTAACTATTGACAGATATTGCCCATAAGAACCTGTACTGCCACGGTCGAGTGAAATGATCTTTAGTAAGTATATTTCCTAACAGCACACACTTTTACCGTTGAATTGTCATAACTTTCACCTGTCAAATGTCAAGATTATAGATGTACATATACGTATATTTGACGTTTAAGGTAATCTTATTAGATCCAAATGACAATAGGTATGCTAACGCAATCAGAGATACATACAGGTACACTAACTAAAGCGTCTAAACAAGTTTATGATACAACGAAACCCACAATTGGCAAGACGCAATCAGCATATGCATTCGACCCTGAAAGATTTGAAGAACGGCGTCATTAGCGTAATGTAAACGTGTGGGTTGTGGTGGATGTAGCCTACAATAGTAGGAACGACGGAACAGAATCTATATTATTATTTACGGGCGATTAACTCGTGCGTTATCGTAGCGGAAAACCGGTACGACACGGCATCCTGTTAGGGAAAAAAGAAACCAGACATAAAAAAGGAATCCTAATACGCTGCGTATTGAATAATACGCAACGACCACTCTAATTTTGTATTGCCATCCTGTATGTACACTTCTCACAGGAAAATCCGGGACACCAGCAAATGTGAATTTTAAAATTTCTTGGGTGTAAGTGCAGTTTTCAGAGGATATATGCACTTATCAAAGCCATAAATCACTTTTTTTGTATGTATTATTGCGATCAAAGGTTAAGACTAAAAATTTAAACAGAAATATAAATATATATAAAGAAAAAGGTTTATACATTAAATAAACACATTGGAATTTCGATGGCGGTGTTTCCTTAGAAATACCGAATACGGAAATATTAATGCAAAAAAATACATAACAACTAAAAGGCCTCTTGAGTAGACGGCACCATTTAGAAATACACATATATGTATTTAACTTGTTTGATGTTATGTAGAGATAATTCTTTTTTTAAGAAAACATATGGCGATGAGATTTTAAAATTATATTACCTGTTACTATGATATTAGTTACTTAATTTGATTTATGCCCGCAAGTAATACTTTAACAATAGACAATATGTCAATCAGCCTCCTGAGTTTTTGAACAATGTGATTTTCACATTGATTAATTACACTATTATGATGTATTCATTATTGTTGTTGTTTAGTATTCTTAAATATTGTATTACTACAAAATATTTTTCTATGTATTAAAAAATTACCAAAAACAGTTTAAGATTATTTACAAAATTTTTAGAGCATTAATTCGCAAAGAATTATTTATTTATGAACTCCGTTATCGTATTTTCAAGAAATATATCTTAACTATCGCCTGTGTAATCTAATGTCGTTCTATTTTATTGAAATATAGCTAACACTTTTGTCTGTAACACAGCTCAGGCAGTAGCAACGAAAAGTATTAAATGTATAAATTCAAAAGTAAATATTTTAGCACTAACTGAGATTGACGAACAATATGCTTTCTTACAATGTTTGTTATGTATTATAATCCAAAATATTTAAATAATTGTTAATAACTTGTGCTACATAAAGACAGTTTGTAAAGAGACCCAGTGTTGGCCATATCTCAAGAAAATAGATCAACGACGTCAGATTACACAGGCGATAGCTAAGATATACATATTTCCTGAAAATACAATAAACGGAGGGTTCATAAAATAAATAATTTTTTTGCGAACTTAATTGCTTTATTTAAGAATTTTATAAATAATCTTAAACCTGGTTTTGGTAATTTTTTTAAAGATTAAAGAAGAAAACTTTATAGTAATACAATATTTAAGAATATTAAACAACAATAATAATTAATACATCAATAATAGTGTAGTCAATAAATCTGTCAAAATCACATTATTCCAAAACTGAGGAGGTTGACTGACCTATTGTCTATTGCTAAACTAATACTCGCGAGCATAAATCGAAGTAAGTAACATAATATTAAATAATAAAACCCCATCACCACATGTTTTCTTAAAAAAGAATGATCTCTACATAACATCAAACAAGTTAAATACACATATATTTCTAAATGAAGCCGTCTATTCAAGAGTTCTTTTTGTTGTTAGGTATTTTTTTTCATTGGTATTTCTAAAGGAAACGCCGCCACCGAAACTCCGATTTGTTTATTCTATACATAACCCTTTTTCTCTCTATATATTTATTTTTCTGTTTAAATTTCTAGTCGTTACCTTTGATCGCAGTAATATACATAATTAAGTGATTTATGGCTATGATAAGTGAATACGTCCTCCGAAAGTTGCATTTACAATCAAGAAAATTTAAAATTCTGAATTGCTGGTGTCCCGATTTTTTCTGTGAGAAGTGTACCTACTTCACTCCTTTGAAAAAAACGGGAAGATGAACAGAAGCCGAGATACATAAGTGGTGACAAATTTTTCATTCATCCAATTACGTCATATAAACATACTTCTTCAATTAGAGGACACGCATAATGCATCAGACTTTATTTTAAGATTTTATCCATACGAAACAAACAAACAAATTGAGAAAATAATAAAATTCGAATGACGTTTCTCCTCCGTAATTTTGTTTCTGACTGTACGATAGTACGCGTGCGTTGCCGCATTGCCGGCCGACTGCTTCTGAACAACGCATCCAGGAACGACAACAATAATTGCTCCATATTTAAAGCGAGCAGGAAACGGACAGGGCACAATATAATAGGTACTCCTTCACAGTGCACGCAAGAATGCACTTACTAATTGGGGCTTAGGGGCTTGCTTGGAAATTCTAAACGGACAAGGGATGGAGTTTTTTTTTTTTTTACTGTTTAGTCTAATGTGAGATGCACACGCTTGACAGAACTCGTTCATTTTTTTCATTGTTTATTTTTTAAACCGTAATAACAATGTTTATATTGTTTACAGATAAATTAAATAAAAGAAATCTATAATTATGTCTAAAACTGCTATTTTAAGAGATACCATGTGATTCAAAATGATTGTCGTAAGAAAAAAACTGTTTTCCGGAAAAAATTATCTATATTTATTACCAATTTAATGAGCGAAGTTAGCTACATACAAATTTCATACATTAAATGAATTTTCTTGACATTTAGCGACATTAGCGTGCGTCTTGTAGTATCTTTCGATTATTTATCGTATATTTTTTTTTTAAATCGTTTATATTTACATCTAATATCACCAACAATAGTATTTCTGAATACTGTAAGAAAATAAGGGAATTTATCTGTGGTAATAGCTCAACAAACAGGTAAAAAAATCAATATTAACATTAAGTGAAATAGTTTATTACATTTTATAATTTTATAGGCTTATCATACACTTCAGCGCAACGAGCTGTCAAAAGAAAGTTACATTTTCATCCCTATAAAGTTTCAACTGTACAGGAATTATTACGATTAGATCACGATAGGCGATTGGAACATTGTCATTGGTTTAATAACAATTTAACGGACGATGACTTGCTAAACAAATCATTTTTCTCGGATGAAGCCTGATTTTATCTAACAGACTATATCAATTTAAAAAACTATTGTATCTGGTCTGCAGAAAATCCACACGAATTTTCGAGAAACGCAATTGCATCCCGTAAAAGTTGGAGTTTGGTTAGCTATGTCCAGGCAACGAATAATAGGGCCAATTTTTTTCGAGAAAACTGTAACAGCCCAACGTTACCAGCAGATGTTGGAATTGTTTATTGCAGAGTTACAAGAAAATGAGCTTGAAGCAGGTTACTTTCAGCACGATAATACTCCAGCACATACTGCTCGACAAACCTGCCAATATCTTCAACAGTTTTTTGCTGACAGGTTCGTTAGAGCACAAAGATGGCCACCAATATCGCCTGATCTAACCCCATTAGATTACTTCATGTTCGGCTATCTAAAAAATAGGATCTATAGAAACCGCATGCATACCATAGAAGAACTGAGAGATGCAGTTTTGTCACTTAATAATTATACTAATTGTATGTTATAATTTAAAGTAATAAATAAATTTAGTTAAACACCAGTTAGTACTGAATTGTAAAATCATAATTTAGTAAAGTTAAATTAATTACATTTCATTTTTACAAGCAGAAACACCAATCCATAGTCGTTTATATAATGCGAGTTCAAATATAGGTTACGTTTTCCTTATTTATGACAGATCCGTTTACTTTCTTATGTTCCAACACTGACTTAGTTCAAACCTTCATTACAAACACGCGGCATATACCTACACCCTGTTACTATCTATAGGAGCGAATTTGACAATCATTTTGAATCTCTGTGTATAGCTTGTTCTGCTACTTTTAGTTAGCAGTTTGAAAAAGGTGTTACTTTTTGTAGTAGTTTTCCTTACATATAGCGATATACCCACTCAAAATTGTGATTATGTTTTTGTTGTTTTGTGTTAAAGATTAGAACATGAAATACTTTGTCCATATTGATAAATCCAAGCTAATATACAAGATGTATAGTATAAATCACGTACAAGCTGTAAACATGTACAGTGAGTCTCAAAATTTATGTCATGCCCTAGGGAGGCGATATCAAAACCTTTTTCCTTATGGGAGTGCCTTATTCCCGCAGTGCTCTTAATTACCGCCGATAGACCTTCTTTCTTACATCTATACGTATTATAACGCATTTTGAAGCGGAGAATTTGCTCCTAAAATAACACCATAATTTCAAACGTGCTCACGGTCGTTGCTAGCTTATACGAACGGCTAAGTTAGTAAAGGTTTCGATGCTTACGGATTAAATCCTAATTGGTAATGTATTTTCTGACGAAAGTATGTTTGTTACCTATATCGATATGCTTAAAGTATTATGGAGGTATAAAACATATCGAATATAGTAGAGATACATACAGGAGGAAAAGTTGACGATATTAATTGCTTGATTGTGTTATTTCTGAATGTTTGGTTATGTTATATTTACAGTTACCGTAATTATTTTCACTGTATTTTCTTGAAATAAAAGGATTAATTTCTGTATTCTTTCAATAGGATATGAGGTGATCCTCTATTTTATAAATAACATATTTTCCGTATCAATAATGTATTTAAAAATGCATCTAATGTAAATTATCCATTGGTCAAAATTTGAAGTTTTTTTTCGCATAGAAAGTGAAGAACATTGATGAGTGTGTCGCTTCATTACCCGAATAGGAAATATTGTCAGTTTCTCTTAATGTTTAATTTGAATAAAAAAATACTACCTATACGATACCAAAATTTCGAACCTATATCTTAATGCAACACACGATCTTTGGAAAAAATTTTATTAGAGTAAGTTATAAGTAGTTTTTTATTTATTCTAGCAATTATTTTTCTTTATAATTCTATCCAGTTGCGTAGTTCTCTTTGTAATAGTTCAAAATATTGTATGATTATTTATATTTTGTCTACTTTGTCTTTATATACCGAGTATTATATATTGTTTATTGAATCTAGTGGAATCGCATGGACAACGTTAGATAATGTATTTTTTTTGCAAAACTTTGGATGAAAATAATAACCCTTAACTAAATCGACAAATCTTTACCTTTTTATTTTTCATGACCTGTTCACCGAATCCCGTTTTAGAATTTTAGAAACAAATAGAAATTCCCTTTTCACAATGGTAAGGATGTTATATTTAACTAAAATCTATATGCATTCAATCAAAATAATAAAATCAATAAATATGTGAGATGTCATACCGTTTTCATTGAACAGAATATTATCAGCTTTCTTTTCTTTTATAGAAGTTTTGATCTGATGAATTATTCGTATAGTACTGTAGGAAACTTTAGTTTTAAGAGGTTGGCAGCAGGGGAGTGCAAGAGTAGGCGATGGCGGCAGAATGTTTTATCAGTAGTGTTTAATATGAAAATGTTCGTTTGTTAATTATTTTACTACATCATTAAAGTACAGTTTAAAAGAAAAGAAGGTTATTTCTTAGAGTACTAATCACCAAATTTATTAAATCAACCAAAACATGGCTCAAATAATGACTTCATGGAAGTTCAAACGTTTCTAATACATATCCAAATGTTATTTACTTCATCTTCAATCTTAAAATTTTGATTATTTCACTCTTAGTTAGAAATTTTCGGTCATGGTATAGAAAAATACGTTTTTCTCAAAATATACGTTTATTTATTCACGACGTTTCGTCAATTTGATATTTAATTTAAAGTGTTGTTGGAAACCATGTTTTCCATTTAAAATTATTCATTCGAAGTAATTGAAAATTATTGTTTTTTATTATACTTATCTATTTCATATTTTTTATATACCCTATGGTAACAAAATCACATACCAGTTAGGAATGTTGCGGGAAGCAAAATAAGTAATATAGTGTAATAAATAAGAAGTAAATATAACGATAACAACTCTAAAGAAAAGAGGTATCAATTTAATACGCATCGTTAGCTTAAGAACGAAAATGTTTAGATTCTCGACATCGGTTGAAGCAACACCGTATAAGCCACTCCCAGAAGGAAAAAGTGTTGATATCTGCTTCGTAGGGCATGACATTAAAAAAGCGACCCACTGTACGTTTTCACGTTAGGAATTCCTTATTTTTTAAAACTTTTTTTTTGAAGACACTCTATCTGAATTTGGGTCACTTACTATAACAATAAGATACTTTCCAAGAAACTATCTAAAATTTTACTTTACATAAACCATTTTACACATCCAGATCGTGTATAGAGTGGAATACAATCAATTAGTGTTCACGTTTTGCAGTAGTAGGTATATACCAGCACGCAATAATTTTTCTACCGCTACTGAAGTTCTCACGATTCTCTTGTTTTAACTATTGTGTACGATAAAGCGTACATACATACATACGCAAATAAGAATGAGGCGGTATAATCTTACACCTGAAGCTAAGAGGCGTTAAGCAATCGATTTGAATTTCACCCGACTCGAAAGGTAAATAGTTTGAAGTAATTTACGCTTGTATCATATAGTTTTCTGTGTAGTTAGGAGGTTTAACTTAAGGAGATGGTTTTATCGGTAACGTATCATTATATATACTTAATGTTGGTTCTAAACACTTCATGATTTGTTTTAAATCTCACGGTCCCTCGTATACGTTCGTGACTCAGACAAATTACTGATTTCAGATCTAAATTAACCATTGACTTGACACTTATTAATGAAGTGTGAACGTATATATGCCTTAATTACTTAAAAGTACACGCTGCATAGTCTGAGCATAATGAATATTATTGAAATGAAGTAACTTCTGACCTATTTGAGGTATAAAGTATACGTTGGGCATCGTACTTCATTCAAACGTGTCGAATTTTAACAAATTAAGCAGTTCTCGTCAATTTTAAAGGCTTTCAATCGAAAACTATTTCTAATTACTGCTCCCGTACTACGTTTTTGGACACCCCTACTCCAATAGATTCTGATGGGCTTATATGTATGTACACAGAGATTCAAAATGATTGTCAATTCCGCTCCTATAGATAGTAACAGGGTGTAGGTATATGCCGCGTGTTTGTAATGAAGTTTGAACTAAGTCGTGTTGGAACATAAGAAGTAAACGGATCTGTCATAAATAAGGAAAACGTAACCTATATTTGAACTCGCCATTATATAAACGACTATGGATTGTGTTTCTGCTTGTAAAATGAAATGTAATTAATTTAACTTAACTAAATTACGATTTTACAATTCAGTACTAACTGGTGTTTAACTAAATTTATTTATTACTTTAAATTATAACATACAATTAGTATAATTATTAAGTGACAAAACTGCATCTCTCAGTTCTTCTATGATATGCATGCGGTTTCTATAGATCCTATTTTCTAGATAGCCGAACATAAAGTAATCTAATGGGGTTAGATCAGGCGATCTTGGTGGCCATCTTTTGTGCTCTAACGAACCTGTCAGCAAAACACTGTTGAAGATATTGGCAGGTTTGTCGAGCAGTATGTGCTGGAGCATTATCGTGCTGAAAATAACCTGCTTCAAGCTCATTTTCTTGTAACTCTGCAATAAACAATTCCGTTGGGCTGTTACAGTTTCCTCGAAGAAAATTGGCCCTGTTATTCGTTCGTTCCCTGGACATAGCTAACCAAACTCCAACTTTTACGGGATGCAATTGCGTTTCTCGAAATTCGTGTGGATTTTCTGCAGACCAGATACAATAGTTTTGTAAATTCAGCAATGAAGTCACTTTGAGTTAGTAAAAAAAATAATTATCTGCTTCATATACAATGTGATTCAAAATGATTGTCGTAAGAAAAAAACTGTTTTCCGAAAAAATTTATCTATACTTATTACCAATTTAATGAGCGAAGTTAGCTACATACAAATTTCATAAATTAAATGAATTTTCTTGACATTTAGCGACATTGGCGTGCGTGTTGTAGTATCTTTCGATTATTTATCTTATAATTTTTTTCAAATCGTTTATATTTACATCTAATATCACCAGCAATAGTATTTCTGAATACTATAAGAAAATAAGGGAATTTATCTGTGGTACTTAGCTCAACAAGCAGGTAAAAAATCAATATTAACATTAAGTGAAATAGTTTATTACATTTTATAATTTTATAGGCTTATCATACACTTCAGCGCAAGGAGCTGTCAAAAGAAAGTTACATTTTCATCTCTATAAGTTTCTACGGTTACAGGAATTATTACCATTAGATCACGATAGGCTAGAATAATGCATTTTTCTCGGATGAAGCCTATCTATTCACAAAACTATCATATCTGGTCTGCAGAAAATCCACACGAATTTCGGGAAACACAATTGCGTCCCGTAAAAGTTGGAGTTGGTTAGCTATGTCCAAACGAATAATAGGGCCAACTTTCTTCCAGGAAACGTAACAGCCCAACGTTACCAACAGATGTTGGATTGTTTATTGCAGAGTTACAGAAAATGAGCTTGAAGCAGGTTATTTCAGCACGATAATGCTCCAGCATATACTGCTCGACAAACCTGCCCAATATCTTCAACAGTTTTTGCTGACAGGTTCGTTAGAGCACAAAGATGTCCATCAAGATCGCCTGATCTAACCCCATTAGATTGCTTCATGTTTGGCTATCTAAAAAATAGGATCTATAGAAACCGCATGCATACCATAGAAGAACTGAGAGATGCAGTTTTGTCACTTAATAATTATACTAATTGTATGTTATAATTTAAAGTAATAAATAAATTTAGTTAAACACCAGTTAGTACTGAATTGTAAAATCTAATTTAGTAAAGTTAAAATAATTACATTTCATTTTACAAGCAGAAACACCAATCCATAGTCGTTATAAATGCGAGTTCAAATATAGGTTTCGTTTTCCTTATTTATGACAGATCCGTTTACTTTCTTATGTTCCAACACTGACTTAGTTCAAACCTTCATTACAAACACGCGGCATATACCTACACCCTGTTACTATCTATAGGAGCGGAATTGACAATCATTTTGAATCACATTGTATATCCATACCTATTGTATGTTAAATTTTTTAAATTGTTACTTATAAGTAGTAATATGCATTGTAATTAATCAAAAGTAATTTTTAAATGATTTAACATATGTATATTTTTTGTACCCTGCTTTGAACCGCAGAAATGATTTTTAAGTATATTTCTTTGTTCCAAAGCAACACTGCTTGAAAAAAAAAAACGAAGAAAAATAATTTTCAAATTAATTTTGTCGGGATCAAAAATGCACAATTTCGACTAAATTCTTATATATAAATGCAGTGAAGCTGCATCCTAATTATAGTAGGATTTTACTATAAGTGCTAGTAATTGTGGGAATTCCATTGTTTCAGTGCTTTCCAATGTGGTAGATCTGCAGATTAGTAACAGTGCAGTATAATGGTGGTAATCTTAAACATACGCGCAATATTTTCCGCAGATTACAGCAGAAACATTAGCTTCCATTCACACCATTTCATTATACATAGACTGCACTAATAAAAGTTAAGCCTTATTACATCTTTTTTTTTTCCCAATGCAAATTATGTCATTTATCTCTGTGTGTGTGTGTCTTCATGTGTGAAATGGTGCAAATTTATTTCATACAGCTAGAAGGAAACATAAAAACACAATTTACGGTTTTAATGACAAGTCATTCATAGAATTAAGCATTTCTCGATAGCAGACGATATAATTATGAGCAATTTTCGTTTCTTATGTGTAACTTATTAATCCTACTGCCTTCGAAAATAATTATACCTGTAATCTGTAATAAATGGTTTTTGTATTAAAACCTATCGCGTCTTCAACTGTTGAAGGATATAGATTGATAGAAAATTGCAGAGCAAGGAACAGATTGTTTTTACAAGAATGAGTAAGTGTCTTATAAGCCTTGGTAAATTTCTACCAGAAATACGATGTTTCTTGTCGATTTCTTTTAACGTCAATTCCTGTTAAGTCGTAGAGTTTTATTTACCTAAATTGCCACTAATCGGGCGTAATGAGTGAGTGCATTGTCCGTTAAATAAGTAAATATCGCACTTAAAGGTTTAATGATGTGAATAAATTGATGTGAATTTAGAGAAAGTGTAGAATAGATTTGACACATTTTCTGAAAATTTAAAAGTGGTAGGTGGTTCGTATAGAATAACCTCTGAACACATCAGGATGTTTGCGTCTATCTGTGGTGGCAAGTTAAAAAACTTGTTTTCGTACACTCAGAACAGTACCTACATTGAGCTAACCAAAATTTAATTAATTTAACAATGCTGTTTGGTTGTATATGGCGAACCATTTTTTTTTTGTTGCAGGAACGAAAGAAAAAAAGAAAAACAAATTGTTAGGTATTTGTTGTTAGTACAACAAATTTATATTGTTATCCTACACTGAAAAACCGATTTATTTGACAATACCAAATTTTGTTTAAACTAAATATATATTTAGTTAAATTTGGGCAAACAACTATTTGGTTAATTCAACCAAATTATTTATTAATTTAATCTTTTATTTATTTGAAATAAGGAAATATTTTGTTGGATTAACTAATTTAATAACTTTAATTTTATGATAAAATTTGGTTGAAATTACTTTGTAGCCCTGAACAAATTGGTTTTTCCGTGTATCAAAAGCTCAACCAAGCCCTTTGAAACGTATCACGTGAACAGTAATTGTTGAAATAATTTAGTTATGATAACCAAAATTTAATTCAAATTAAGCAAGTCCTCTTAGTTAGTTCAAATATACCGTAAAGTGGGGCAATTCCGATCAGTTTTATGCACTATTTCTGAGCTGCAATAATTATTATTGATCGAAAAAAATTTAAAAAAAATATATATAATCATACATCTTTAGCTATACATACCATCATGTATATTAACCCAATGTATTAAACACACTTTTTTTTAATACATCAAGCGTGATCGGTTTGCCCCATAATAGGGGGCAATTCCAATCACCCATCTATTTTCTTATAAAAACCTATTTGAAAGCTACACGAGTAAATCCAATAACAAAAATTGAATTTAAAAAAAGAAACTTACGGAAATAACAGAAAATATGTATTATAGAAATGGCAAACAGATAATAATGACATAAACTATAATAATTCAATAAACTAAAACTAAAACAAAATTTCATTCAACGCGCTTCCCTCTCAGTTCAAAAACGTAGCTTCCCCTTCTATGACCAGCTGGATAATTTGGTTTTTGGAAATTTCCTAAATTTAACCAGCGTAGAAACATGAGTATGTCATATTTCTACGTTGGTCTATGAGCATGTTCTTTGTTCTTTCACTTTTCAAACTGATCGTATTACCCCATGAGGTGTTATTTTTCCTTTACTCTCTTGTCTATTCCAACACTTTCATAAAAGTCAAAAAAAGAAACGGTGAAGAATGAATGACAATTGATTCTTTTCACCTTATCCCTTTTCGAAAATTCACTTAGTCCTAGTGGGATTCCCCAGTAGTAGTTTGTTTCCGTCTGTATGAAATATTACTCGTTGTCATTCCATCGGAAATTATTTTTTTAACACAGGAAACTTTAATGCAATACTTAAAAAGCCAGTTAGTTATTTATGTTATAAACAAAGTTTATTAAATGACTGTGTTGCAAAACTTTCTTATCCTTTCCATAGATGCCAGACTAAATAATTGCCGTAAAATCAGGATTGATCGATTTTGACCCATGCGATCGAATTTGCCCCACTCTATATATGGTATATTATCCTTCAGTTCATCAAATTTCGAATATTCTACTTAAATGAATATTTAATTGAACAAACTATAATCTTTAATCTTGTTTTAACAAGCAGGTACTTATTTAAGAGAGACATGCGATCGATATTGTAAACAAGCTAAGTGAAAAAATTCAAAACTCTTTTTTAATTTATCCAAGCTTTTGTGAATTGTTTATTGACATCTTAAGTGCTATAAAAATAATACAAAGATTTGTTGACAATGGTTGCAAAAAAATACATAATTAATTAAATTTTTATTGTAGGTTGGGTCATTTTTTTATTCTATTGTCGTGTTTTGAATCGTAGATTTTCTTTTTTATGTAGCAATAATTTTGTTTATTGTGAAGTGTCCAACGATATTGTGTTATTCGTAATATTATTTTTTTTAATAAGTAAAATTTAATAAAAACTGTCGTGAATTATATTAAAAAAGATATTTGTTTGGAGTTAAAATTTTAAAATGAAATTTACACGTAAATACATAAACAAATGACACAAACAAGAGACAAACTAAAACTAGACCGAAATACACCGCAAATATGTTTTCAATTTTTATTATTCTAAGATGTGTATAGAGGAGGAAAAACGACCAAACACCTACGTAGATTCAAAAAGCAAGGACGAAAATTGTTTGGTGAACTAATTTGTATTAGATTTCATATTAGTTAGATGAGAGTATATTTTGCTTAAGTTTGAGGTATCAGTTTTTTTTTATTCATAGAATTACTATTAGTTTGAATGTAGTACCACATTCAAACAACTAACACACGACGATAAAATAAAAAAATGGGCCAACCTACAATAAAAACTTAAGTATGTAAGTTTTAAATTAATTTTAGTTTTTTTTGCAATAAGGATATAAATTAAATAACATAAAAACCCTGAAAATCCAAATATAATGTTACCATATGTCTTTTTTTATTTTTAAAATATAAGATATATGAGATGTAAAACGTTAAATTTCAAATAAAGATGTTATTGAATATAATAGATGTTAATTAATTGATAAGATTACTTGAGATAAAAAAATATTAGCAGTTAAATTAAATAAAATAACTTTACCTAGATGTTACAAGCTTCAATATCAGGAAGGAAGTAGATCCTAAAATGGCGTGCAACCCAGAATGCCATTCTAGTTTTTTTTATATACAGGGTGTATCAGATATAGAGGTAAATATAATAATATGTAGCAGCTGTAATCATATACAATCAAAAAGTCTTAATGCACAGGGGTCTATCTGTAAGCATTAACGAGAAAAAAATATTTTATAAATGCCGTGGGCTAGAGCCGCACCTGTGCCCAACCTAAATGCTGTCCCGAGTATACCCCACATACCACTATCATTCAGCCATTACCGCTGTTAGTTTTGTGTGGATCGCCGCTTGGAGTGCAAGCCACTTCGAACATTTTATTTAAATTCTTCCTGTCTCGAGAAAACGATCCTTTTCAGGATCATCATGATTTCATATAAAGAAAATCGAAGCTTGATGCATTGGCAAAAGCGCGGGAATGTATAGATTCATTTTCGCGCGATATCATAGTAAAAAGGCGTGTTTGCAAATTTTCTGTATCTACAATTTATTTCTATGTAATTCGATTCAATTCATTTTGCGTTATATGATTAAATAAATCCAAAAGAAATAACTCAGATTCATGTGGTACCGTTTATTAACAACTAACTCTCGATTCGGCAAAGCAAAAGAAAAATATTTACGTTTTTTGTAACTACTGAAGTCGCATATCCGGTGAAACTCGAACGTCTTATCAGGATATTAAAAATAATACTTTGTAGACTTACGTAGAATGCTCTTAACAAAAAAGGAAATTTAAAATGCCTCAGTTTTGCTATTTTTACAAGCGCCTTTATTTATTCAGAAGAATGACGTTAAATGAACTTACGGCATACCATTAAGAATAATACTAAATGAGTCCAATGTATTTATACATAATACCACGTTTAGCGGGTGCTTAACATGACGTTTCCTTGCATCAGGCCCGGACTAAAGAATTTTTGGCTCTAAATTTTACTTTTTTTTTATTCTTTAATGATGAAATCCGGTTTCGGTGGGTTTGTGCTATATATGTCGTGTAGTTAACATCCAAGCAAAATTTGCTTTTTTATTTGATACACCCTGTATATATAAGCAACAATATATTCAGGTAAACATATCTACAGGTAATCCAAACTAACTGAACTATACACATAGTAACAGTATACTGTCTAATCGCACAAATTTGTTACAATGAATAGATTTTAGTTATCAAATGGGTATTGTCTTATTATTTTCTTTTTCACTAATATAAATGTAATGTTGCTTATAACTTTAAAAACTTCAAAAACCGTCTTTACAATATCGCTTAGACAATTGGTTATTAATCTGTTATTCATACTATCAATAGTGATATAAGAGTGATCTTTAGTGAGAAAAAAAAGCACGGCACATTTTACGTTGGCTGACTTATGATAATTCGCCGAACGTTAATAAATCTGTGCTGCGGCCTCGTGCGTAAAATACACCTACAGTTGAAGTCATTCCCATTTTCAGTCGCCCAGAATACAACTTGCAACTGTTTACCCTGTAGATAAGCCTTCTGATCGATATTTTCCTACTGAAAGCGTGATCATTGTGTTTCTCACCTCGCTGATGTAGAGTCCAGCTCCATCAGTCCCGTTTTCAGTTTTTGAGCCGCGTGTAAACCAGATAAATTCTCAAGATCTGCCTTTCTAGTTAGATCAGGGGTTGTATCAAGCATAATATGTTTGTACTTAGCCAAACTAATGATATTCTATTATATTCGTCCTTGTTAAGAAAATAAATAATCGCGTACCTGTCACGAACGTTATTACGCAAAACATTTGATGTCAACCGCAAAGGAGTCCTTTCGATATGCCAGGGTTGACCTTGGCGTCTACACCTGTACAAGCAATGTCTCCTGCGGAGGAAAACAATGTCACCGTTACGGTTTAACTAACTACCGAGATATTAGATATTCCGCCCCTGTTAATTCGGCATGTAAACATTCAATTTCCCGATTCTATTTTCGGATATTATAAATACCCGACGGTAAATAGAGAGCATCTCGTGTCGACGGATCGACGGGAAGTTCATAAAAATCAGAACGATCGGTAATCTATTTTGCGACCGTATAGTTTCGTGCTTCAGAAGTCTCCGATGTCGCGCTCCGTGGCGAAGCCTCGGCCCGGTACGACGCACAAATTTAGAAGTAGTAAAAGAGCAACACGAGTGGAAGTATAAAGGCTCGTGCCGTATACCTAATTTTACCGCACGCCACTGTTTTTCTGGTTAGATTTTCTGGAACAAATCGCTCGCATCTTGCAAAGCACTACACGTGTACCACAGTTTTTAGTTAACCATACAAATTAAATCCAGTCCACATCAAATTTAATTTCGTTAATAATGATAATAATAAATAATAACACAGTACACTGAGAAAAAAATTAATAATCATAAATAAAAATATAATTATCGTAAATAAAAAGTTCAGCTGAATAGGGGACAAAAGCATATATTACTTAGCACTAGTAAAAAAGAGATCCTAAACACTGATACTAACAAGAAGAAGCAATCTAAGTTACTTGCGGTCTGTTTCATACCGGTAACTTGTGAAGTTACTGATGATAATTGAACTGAAGTAGTTAAGCCAAAGAATATATGTAGTTGCAGTAAGTAAAAGATTTGCCCATGTCAAGTAGATGTATTGCTATGAGTGAAACTATTCTATAATGGCTATCACCTCAATTAATGCAAGCTATTTGGATTACTTGTGATAAGGAAACAGTATCGTTAATGCACGTTCACTAAATACCTGATACGTAAAAGGTGATGGTTTCCCTAACAGCCAGAAATATTACATAGATATTTTTAAAAATATATTTTAAATATTTTCGTGAGAGGTTTTTGAATATATTTTTCATATTTTTTTTCTAAATATAGATAAAATATTCAATTAAAATATTTATTCCATATTTTAAAATTAATGTCAGCGCTATATTTTTTCTAAAATATTATTTATATGAAAATTGAGATTTTTTATGCAATCTATTTAATTTGTCAAAATGAACTAAAATTGTTCTTGGTTATTTAGAATGTATAACGTCGATAACGAAAAGTTGAAACATACATAGAGTTGTCTAAATGGCAAGAACTTGTTTTTTCACACTCACCATACAAGTTAATAATCAATAATTCTGGCATCTTTTAAGGCATACTGAAGGTTTATCAAATTAATCACTATTTTTTAATTGAAGTGTTCTAAATAAAAAAACAAACGTATTTGTTATCATTTTATTTGAATAAGCCAATAAAAATGAAAAATACTCATTTTTAAGTCTAGCCTTGGCTGCTGCCAGGTACAACCCTATGGCTTTTTTCATATCTTCGATAGTGGCGCTCTCATGGCGTTTCCTTGTGGCCTCTAAAACAATGCCAATTGTATTAGATCATACCATGAATAAAACATCGTACAACATTATCAACACCTACTAATACATTTGGAGCATTTACAATAATTGGAGTCGTAGCTACATTCTAATACTTACGATACTTATTTTTACTTTATTTCATAATATTTGAAAACATCCTACGTACAAACAATAAAACAACACAATGTATTCTAACCTCTATTTGAGGTTATGATGCTTATCTACCGAGATGAATCTCTCAAGCAAATCAACTAGCAATTTATCTGGTAGATGCAGTACATATATATGATGCATAAAATTCCTACAATTATTATTATTAAACGATTTCTGTACATAGCGATATTGAGCATTCCAATTATCTTATAAATGCCATGACATGTTCAAAGTTTTGCTTACCTCGTAGTCACCACAAAAACTAAAACACACCCCGCAACAATTAATTACACAGTTAACCCTAATCTTCCCTAATCGTATACTTTTATAAACTATAACATGTAACGGACAAACGAATGAAAACGTTGATGATACGCACGTGCGCGTATGCATTCTATGTACCTAATCCATAGATGCATAAACAATACTAAATCATATAACACCGGCACCGTAATGAATAGAGATAGTGTTGTGTTGACGTTCGCAACTTACAAATATTACAAATAATATAATACAAAACGCAGATATATTAATAGAAAAGTTACAGCGCTCAATTTAGATACTAATTAAATCATATTAGATATATATTATCTAATTTAATCTTTAAACTATCATTTTAAATAGGTACATGCCTACTTAATATGTATGCATATTTTACCCATTTTTATTATTCGTCCTACGCACCAAATGTACAAAGCAAAATTCAATTCTTTTTTTTATATGAAATAAATATTTACAGAAATACAAAGCAAAATATTCTTGCAGAGTTATGAAAAATATATTGAGAAAACATTTGCAATAAAATATTATTAATGCTACATAATATATATATTTTTTAAATGTTTTCCTAATAAATTTTCTAATATATTTTACGCATATTATATTAATATAACTAATACAAGAAAAATTTAATATTTTTTAAATATTTATAAAATATGAAATAAATATAGTTGGTCACTGGGGTTGCTACAAATATGCAATATACTTACTTTAAATTTGTTGTTCAATGATGATTAGCGTACAAAACGAGGAGGTTTAGTAAATATTTGTTAAATAGCTTCTGTGTACTCTGTGTGCATAACTGATAAAGTACAAAAAAGCTCCACAAATCTTCGATTATTATACAGCCGCAACTATAAGTACTGCGTACCGAGCAATGCGTAATTCAAAATTGTTTGCAAATAATTTTTAATTACTATTTCAGTGTGCTGTGGCTTCGATTGCATTAATATCGAAGATTTGTGGAGCTAAAATTCGCATTTAATTTGCTAAAGATGGTACATAATACTTATTACTTCAGAAAAAAAAAGCAATATATTAGTAATAGTTTATTTTGTATAGGGCAAACACAGTGACTACCTGATATGAATGTAATGTAATGTTTAGCTATATATAACAACAAAAGAACAAGTAAATAACCGGAATAACCTGAACAGACGTTTCAAAACAACCTTAAGAAGGATAACAATTATCCAACTGATTGAATGAATCCTTATACAACTTGCCCCTACTCTTAAATGTTTAATACATTCTAATATATTGTTTATTATATTTATTTGAAGGTGGATATCAGAAGATGATCTACGTATGTTACCTCTGTAAAATTCATTTAAGTAGTGGAGTTGAAGCCCCAAGATGAAAGCAATTCTTCTATTTCTAACTTATTCTAACACAGATGTTATCGAGTATTAATAAGCAAACACCTTTATTAAGCACAGAAGATTTATCTGTCTATCGTGTTACGTGATTCAACATCAGTTATGAACGTTATGCACAAAACACGGTAAGACTATCAAGGTTCCTCGAAAACACAGGAGGTGCAGCAAAACTAAAATAATCATAGTTGTGGCAAGTTGCTACTTATTTATGAAAATACATGAGTTTAATAGCAATTAGTATATTATTGTTCTTGTACTAAGTATATGCTGTAGTTAGATACAGTGCCAATAGTCACAAGTAATACGTTACTAATACCACATATCAATAGTTTAATTACGATTATTACACAAGAATTTGTCAGGTACGCTGTATAATAGCCGATAATAAGTGCACTATTATAGTAAGAAACTTGCATTCAGGAAACTGAGTTTTAATGGCAGGTATTATTGAGGAGAATAGTTGCAAGTAAAACTTAATCTAAACTTAACGTTTCCTTGCATCAGGCCCGGACTAAAGAATTTTTGGCTCTAAATTTTATTTTTTTTTATTCTTTAATGCTGAAATCCGGTTTCGGTAGGTTTGTGCTTTATATGTCGTGTAGTTAACACTCAAGCAAAATTTACTTTTTTATTTGATACACCCTGTATAGCTCTCCCTTTGTTTTGTTTTCATAAACTTACAGAAATTCTGTTTTATTCGAATATGTTATTAGCTACGCTTCAACAATTTCATAATAATAGCCGATAATAAGAGCACTATTTATAGTAAGAACTTGCATTCAGGAAACTGGGTTTAATGGCAGGTATTAATTGAAGAGAATAGTTGCAAGTAAAACTTAATCTAAAACTTAAATGATTTTTTATCAAGTAAACACTTTCCTTAACCCATTTTTCTCTGTGTAATCTTAATAAAAAATCATTTTTTAAAATTTTACTACTTACTGGTTGATCCTAATCCGCTAAAATTTACAACACTTGTGGTGGTGATTCAGACTATTTGTTTAGTGCGATTGGCGATTGCTATAAGTAGTTATAATTGCTGTTTTCGCTTTTTGTGTGTTATTTTAACTTTCGCATAGCTGATTGCTAAAACGATTTATCAATAGCCAAGATTAAATCACCGACAACTATGTATATATCGCTCATCACCAGTAAGCAAATCTTTCTTTACTATCGCATCTGCCGATCTTACTTAGACCGAAAAAAGCAACTCCAATTACTGTACTTCCTCCTTTGTGGTTTCGAGGCGTAAAGCCTCCTATTACATTACGCTTAGCAACCATTGAATTTACGGTCGAAGGCTTCCTGTGCTCGGTCGCAGCTAGTTCAGTGAAAACAAGAAAAAAATTTTTACTTGGGTATACGTAAGTAAATTGTACCTACATTGTTTGAACTATAGAACATAATGCGGGCAGCAATTACTACAGGATAGTCATTTTACATCCACTTTTAGGAATACATATTTCTATCGAATGCAATAGTTTTTAGTTATACCTTTGTCAGCTCCGACTAGAGTATTAACAGGGTGTAGGTATATGCCTCGTGTTTGTAATGAAGGTTTGAACTAAGTCAGTGTTGGAACATAAGAAAGTAAACGCATCTGTCATAAATAAGGAAAACGTAACCTATATTTGAACTCGCATTATATAAACGACTATGGATTGGTGTTTCTGCTTGTAAAAATGAAATGTAATTAATTTAACTTTACTAAATTATGATTCTACAATTCAGTACTAACTGGTGTTTAACTAAATTTATTTATTACTTTAAATTATAACATACAATTAGTATAATTATTAAGTGACAAAACTGCATCTCTCAGTTCTTCTATGGTATGCATGCGGTTTCTATAAATCCTATTTTTTAGATAGCCGAACATGAAGTAATCTAATGGGGTTAGATCAGGCGATCTTGGTGGCCATCTTTGTGCTCTAACGACCTGTCAGCAAAAAACTGTTGAAGATATTGGTAGGTTTGGCGAGCAGTATGTGCTGGAGCATTATCGTGCTGAAAATAACCTGCTTCAAGCTCATTTTCTTGTAATTCTGCAATAAACAATTCCAACATCTGTTGGTAACGTTGGCTGTTACAGTTTCCTCGAAGAAAATTGGCCTATTATTCGTTGCCTGGACATAGCTAACTAAATTCCAACTTTTACGGGATGCAATTGCGTTTCTCGAAATTCGTGTGGATTTCTGCAGACCAGATACGATAGTTTTGTGAATTGATATAGCTTGTTAGATAAAACCAGGCTTCAATCCGAGAAAAATGATTTGTTTAGCAAGTCATCGTCCTTAAATTGTTATTAACCAATGACAATATTCCAATCGCCTATCGTGATCTAATGGTAATAATTCCTGTACCGTAGAAACTTTATAGGGATGAAAATGTAACTTTCTTTGACAGCTCATTGCGCTGAAGTGTATGATAAGCCTATAAAATTATAAATGTAATAAACTATTTCACTTAATGTTAATATTGATTTTGTACCTGTTTGTTGAGCTATTACCACAGATAAATTCCCTTATTTTCTTACGTATTCAGAAATACTATTGTTGCTGATATTAGATGTAAATATAAACGATTGAAAAATTATAAGATAAATAATCGAAAGATACTACAACACGAACGCCAATGTGGCTAAAATGTCAAGAAATTCATTTAATGTATGAAATTGTATGTAGCTAACTTCGCCCATTAAATTGGTAATAAGTATAGATAAATTTTTCCGGAAAACAGTTTTTTTCTTACGACAATCATTTTGAATCTCTGTGTATTTCTTATAGTTATTCAACCGTATTGAACCACCATGCGCCATCTATCAATCATCCGGTTGCAGCTCAATACAGTAGGATTATTAGTGGTGAGCATAATCGAATGAACCATAATCGAATCATTCATTTAGAATTTCATCGTTCATTCGTTCTGCTCACCACTTAGGTTGAATAACTATACAAGCCTATAAGGATTGTAGGTACATTCATTCATCTGTAACCGCTTTTTAAACAAACTTTATTTGTTTTAATTTATTAAAAAGTTTAATGATTCATCCAGAAGATAACACAACACAATCTATAGCAAATCAGTACGTCAATCTAACTTCGTAATCAGTGTTGCCAGATAACTTTCACTGAAATTTCATCTAAAAACATATTTTGTATCATCATATCATCCTATCATGAGAATACCAACGAGATATAGATCCTAGCGCATCTATATCTCGTTGGTATTCTATATAGGCAACATCCACGACTTGAAATGTCATTTAATAATGTGCTTTCAGTCGATCTCATAGTACTTATATGGTATGCACAAAACGAAAAAGAAAAAAAACAACACGTTGTGCATTCCACAGACAATAAATACAACGCTGCTATAGTCAGGAGTTTTTTTGTCTTTTAAATTACGGACTCGTTTAAGTTCGGTCACGCTATCGAGAAAAAAGGCTGATACACAATACGTACCTATACAAACATGCAAGTTGGATTTGTTCCTTTTTTGTATTCTGCATTCTTTCTTTTTTTTTAGGACATAATTCACAGTTTGAATGATATTTCGGATTACGCCGTACCTCACTTATGTATATGAATGTAAAATGTTTTCATGCAGCAGGACAGAAAGAACAATATTTTACAAGTAGATAGATATATATATATATATCTTAAACAAGAAAGTCATGCAAGACGTTCATATTAATATCTGTAGGTGTTCTTTGAATAAATTTACATTTAGTTGTAACTATCGTTATCAGAATTCAATTATAAAATAAATCGTTTGTCAGTACGAAGTTTATGGGATGTACATATATAATATATACAGGGTGTATCTGATATAGAGGTAAATATAATAATATGTAGCAGCTGTAATCATATACGATCAAAAAATCTTAATACACAGGGGGTCTATCTGTAAGCATTAACGAGAAAAAATATTTTATAAATGCCGTGAGCTAGAGCCGCACCTGTGCCCAACCTAAATGCTGTCCCGAGTATAGTCCCACATACCACTATCATTCAGCCATTACCGCTGTTAGTTTTGTGTGGATCGCCGCTTGGAGTGCAAGCCATTTCGAACATTTTATTTAAATTCTTCCCGTCTCGAAAAAACGATCCTTTTCAGGACCATCATGATTTCATATAAAGAAAATCGAAGCTTGATGCATCGGCAAAAGCGCGGAGTATAGATTCATTTTCGCGCGATATCATAGTAAAAGGCGTGTTTGCAAATTTTCTGTACTACATTTATTTCTGTATAATTCGATTCAATTCATTTTGCGTTATATGATTAAATAAATCCAAAACAAATAACTCAGATTCATGTGGTACTGTTTATTATTAACAACTAAGTCTCGATTCGACAAAGTAAAAGAAAAATATTTACGTTTTTTGTAACTACTGGAGTACATATCCGATGAAACTCGAACGTCTTATCAGGATATTAAAAATAATACTTTGTAGACTTACGTGGCATGCTCTTAACAAAAAAGGAATGTTTATGTTATAAAAAGAAGAAATTTAAAATGCCACAGTTTTGCTATTTTTACAAGGGCCTTTATTTATTCAGAATGACGTTAAATGAACTTACGGCATACCATTAAGAATAATACTAAATGAGTACAATGTATATATACATAATACGACGTTTAGCGGGTACTTAACATGACGTTTCCTTGCATCAGCCCGGACTAAAAATTTTTGGCTCTAAATTTTACTTTTTTTATTTTTTATGATGAAATCCGGTTTCGGCAGGTTTGTGCTTTATATGTCGTGTAAACAAAATTTACTTTTATATTTGATACACCCTGTACATACACATTGTTGTCAATGTTAAACGTTTTCGTATAGGAAATTTAGACGTTTAGTAATTACCGCCCTCGATTTTACAACAATAAAAGGAATGTATAAACATAACGTCATAGACATAAGTACCTAAAGTCAACGTAAACTGTCAGATGTAAGGGTGTAGGGTACAGTTTTAAGCAAGAATTAAAAACGCTATTAAACAAATACCAGGTTGTAATCAGCTGTGTCCTCCATTACTATCATTTTGACGTGTCAAGAAAGTAGTTCTCATGTTCTCAAACATCATGCAGAAGTCGCTACTTACCGGAATCTGGTGTTAACATTCAATTCAATATAAATTTGAAAGATTCGACAGGCCGTATAAAGCAAACTGTCTAAGTTATCAAGCAGATCGTGTTTTTAATGATGTCAAAAGTATTTCTATAACCGTAAGTTACGTGTTTCAGCGACTTTCAATAAAATTACAAATTAAGAAGTTATGAATTTAGATCTTTATAGACTCCTCAAATACAGATGAGAAATTTTTAGAAACAAGAGAATAAAAGTAACCGATTTCATTACCTACGATTTTGTATTACATTAGTAGTTATTTGAATACCTTTAAGTTGAAGTTACCAAAAATAATTGAGGGAAATTTGAATTTGGTTTACTGGGTAGCTGTTTGTTACAAATATAGCGAAACAATATTCAGAAACCATTTCCGAATTAAGCGCAATTTATAGATTTCGTTACCGTAATGTTTACCCATGAGCAAATGTGCTTGGATTTGAATTTAACAGCTGTTTTTGCCTGTTTTCTCGGTGATGCTCCAACGTTTTTAGTAATCGTTGTCTGTAGTTCTTTCTTGATATATGTATATTGCATAATTATTTGGTGCTTTCCATTCACCGTTTATCACTCCTACTCTGCTACTACTCTACTCTACTCTTGACCTACACAATTTAGAACCAATGGCCACTTTTTGTGCTCTTAAATTGTAAAGAGAGTCGGGAAAGGAACCTAACCTAGAAATCAGATTTTGATGTAAACAACAAATCGTGACCGCACGGAAATCTTACTTCAAAATGTCAAAAAAATGTTACAACGATTATAATAGTAATATTTAATTTTCAATTATTTAATCTACCAAAGCAAAAAGAAACATTTTTCCACAAATAATTTTTAAAAATCGCTGTAGCTTTCTAACCTTGTCATAAATGGCATTTAGAGCACGAAACACTAGCAAATAAGTTAGTGCATAAGGGGAAAAGGAGAGGTAAAAGTGAGTACATTGGGAGTTTCGTGCTCCTCATCAAAGGAACGCTTAAATTGGAGTTAGAGTACACCGGAAGTACTACCGAAGTGCTTTTATGAGTGAATGGAAAGCACTAATAGATTCTTTTCAACCTAACCTACGCATTTTATTGTAATGTAAACAGGATCAAAATATGTTACTGTGCCAGTAAATTTCTGAATTTATGTGGTTTATTACTCTTATAGCATCTTGTTTAAATATCACTAATTCAAAGCTTTTGAATGCGGCATTATGTAATGTAATATTTTCGTTTCCCATATTAAATTTATTTAAACTTACGTACACTGACAACTGACATAACCAAACTGAACAAGAGGCAGGAGTAGAGTAATCCAAGGTCCGTATATACCAGGTTGCCTCGTAACTTTTTAGCCAATCAAGAGAAAGAGCGCGAACGTGTCATCATGTATGCTTTGTTTAATAAGTAAAGTGGTGCATATATGTAAAAACAAATGGCGCTTTGTACTCCCAGACTAAATATTTATTTTTTTACAAAAATCTTAATTTAGAAAATGTTTCAATTAATGTTTTGTCAACAAGAACGTGTCTTGCAATATAATTTTAAGTTCCTTTTATTATAACAGAATACCTCAGTACCAAATATTGTACTATGCTGAGCTTTTTTCTAGACTTAGATATGGGTGCTTTACTGGGGCTCTTCCAGCAGTGCCCAAAGGATTTTTATTCTGCAAAAACGTGCTCTACGTATTTTGTACAGTTTGAAACCTAGAGACTCATGTAGGCCTATTTTTAGGAATGAAAGATATCTCACCTTTTATGATATTTACATCCTTGAAGTATTGAGCTTTGTGTATAAAAATATAGAGGATTTTAAAAATCATACTAACCAGAGTAACGGTAAAATCTTTTTGTTATTTAACTTCCTCCTTCACATAAAAAATCAATCTTTCAAAAAGTGTACAATTTGTCGGTTGTAAGCTTTTCAATGTTCTACCAAATGATATAAAAGCAATAACACAACTTGGTAGATTTAAAAAAATCGTGGTTAAAAACTTACTTTTAAACATAAATTGTTATTGTGTTAATGATTACTATGAATTTTTGTCAAAGTTATGATTATATATTAATTGGCTGCTGTTCGGCCTTAACTATTTAGCTCTGTTAGTTTTGTTTCTTTGCTGCTGTTGACGTTTTCTTGTACTTATTGCTTACAGTGAAATAAAGTTATTATTATTATTATTATTATCATTATTATATTATTAATTATATAGTCAAAAAATGTTCCACTGGCGCACTATAGATGACACCACCAGCATTTTCTATTGTCGTGCATTTGTTGTGGTAATATAAATTTGTTCGCGTCGCATGAACTATTTGCACATTATGCACTTTTTAGAACTTTTGTGTGCAAAAGTGCATAATAGTGCAAATAGTTAATGCGACGCGAACAAAACTTATATTTCCATAAGAGAATACTTGTGGTGCCATCTATAGTACGCCAGTGGAACATTTCTTTGACCATATGTATACTGGTATAATATTTGCCACTACAAACGTACAACAATAGAAAATGCTGGTGGTGTCATCTATAGTGCGCCAGTGGAACATTTCTTTGACTCGAAAATGATCGCGAGGCGCGTCATCACAGTGTCATCGTGTATCACCCTCTCCTTTCTCCGGGCCTCACCTACAACTTACGAGGTAACCTTATGGACAGTATAAACCTTATCCAATAGTTTCACTAAGTGTCGGCGCCTTTGATGTTTTGTCTATCAATTTAAGGAAATTCACGATGGCGTTTGGCGGCTATATTTGCAACTAATAATTGCAAAATGGGTACGAAAATAACCTATATACTCAAACAGACTGACAGTTGATAGAAAATCGCACAACATCAATGTCACTCCTATAACAAAATGACAGAATGGAACGACTTTGTAGGTTAGATTTTTGCTTGTAAACAAATTCAAATAGTTTTAGTTACAATTTCACCCGCCTATGCGACACCGCGAATTTCTTTGGGCGCCATGTTTAAAACCCATGTTACCGGCGATATGAAACTACGGGATATACATATATACTGTGCCTTATGTATACGGACCTTGGAATAATCTACCCCAATAAATACGCTGGTACTTTGAGGGAGAGATGTTATTTGTGGGGAGGGGGGCGCAACTTCCGGTGTAGCCTAGTGTAATCTACCCTACGAGAAAAAAAACGCACACAACATTGTACTGCTAGTACGGTGCTACGCAGAAAAACTTAAATTTACAAAATGAAGACAACCAGTAATACGATTCTAACAATTTTCATATTGACACCATATTATATTATAGTATTGACACGATAACCTATAACTACAAACAAAATTCACGGGATTGACATTTGAAGACACGAGTGGATGAAGGTGTTATATTACAAAATCAAACTTTTTCAGAAATGAAATTTTTTTTATATAATTTTTCTCAAAAGTAGTGTAACATAACCCCTTCATACATTTCCAAGACTCGAGTGTTCCTGAATTTCTGGAATGTTCGATGGTGCTATGTTGTTTAAGTTTCATTGAAATTTTGAATTTTAAATATTTCGCGCGTAACAGTTCGACGATGCGCAGTGCCGCGTTTTTAAACTAAGAATAAGAATAAGCACAATTCAGAATATTCTAGAAGCGTGTTGTGCAACCATGTTACAAGTTACAACATAAGGTGTAGTTTTGTTAGAGAAATAAAGTGTATAGAAAAGCAAGCGACAGTTTGTATCACTAAAGAGAATTCATAATTCACAAGGATTAACATATGTGAAAGATGGGTAGAAAACACCTTAATTCATGCAAAAAAGACAGTTTTTAAAATGCGACATAGCACCTTCATCCACTCGTATCTTCATTTATGAAACGCCAGTACGGAATTCCTCAAGTTGTTCAGAGCGACAACATATCAAAAATTAAGTACCTGCTTAAACTTAAATAGATTTGGCATCGTTGGTTGCTAGTTCCATGAGAGCAATACTCCCTTTAAAAGCCGAACTGGACTATAGAAACTAAATAACAATAATTACACTGAAAAAAAAAACAGAAAAGTTAGCAAATAGATAACCACTGTGTTTCAACATTGCGTGTATCGTCTTTACAGAGTCCGCAACCCACCCAGTGACATCTTCAACGTACTCTGCACTCCCTCCCCGAACGGCTTGAACGGCAGTTTCACTCCGAGACGTTCCCATGATAATTCGCACGACAACAGTTTCAAGAGGCTGTTCGGAACTCCCGACGTGACTCCACACAGGAAATCTTCGCTCACGAAAGCAGGTATGTAGGGCGATTCCGTCCGCAAAGGTGCTCCCAATTCGTCGGCCGGCGGCGGGAAAGGCTATAGAAAGAGGCTTTCCTCATTGTCAACGGGTTGAGATAAGAGTACCTATACATGTAGGTACCGAGAGTACGCGCAATCAAACGGTTATGTTATCCTTTCAGATGCCATGAATAGAAATCCGGTGACGGGGGATGGCGTCATCTCGTGGGATTGCAGGCCGGAAAAAAGATCTTCGAAAGTGTACACAGGTGAGCGCGATTTTTATGGATTTTATTGCGGAAGATTGTAATGACAATGACAGTTCAGGAAAGTTATGCGTAATTTGCACCATTTGATTTACCACTTGAGAGAATTGAAACCAAAGAACATATAAACAAGAATGGACAAACAGCTTTTCGGTATCTTTGATCTCAGGGGGTAAAAATTCGTGATCTTATGCAATTGCTATTAGCTAGAATGAACTTGTAATAAATGGTAATTGCACGCTCAAGAAAATAATAACTAATGAAAATAGTAGTAAATACTTTATATAGCGGGCTATTTTTTTCTATTACACATTAAATTTCTCTATATGTAATGTTACAAAACAAACGTATTGGTAACTGGCGAGTAGGCAACCAGATATATCTCCATCTAAACCAGTTGTTTTGATTGAATTGACGTATGGCATATTCTGAAATTTTACCATTATTTAGTATTTTTTAATTTACCCTTTATTTATTTGACCCTTTTTTAACTTTAACAAGTAGTAGCTAACCAATGAACAAATAAAATATATTTTTTTGGTAGGTGTAACTTTGGGGGTTAGTATAAAAAATCACTACCGAAAATATACTTCTCGTTTTTTACAGTTTCCAGTATCACAAAAATGCTGAAAAAAATTACATTAAAATGAGTTTATAGATAGTCAAGTACAGTTTAAATTTCATAAAGATATCTTCAATAAGTACTGAAAAAAAAAGTTTACGTTAAGGACTGTCACCCCCATTTTTCCCTTAGGGGATTAGGTTAGGGGTTAGGGATCTGAAATTCATTGTATGGCTATTTTAGATGAAGAACAATAAAAAGAAGTTAATAACCCTTCATCAGATGCGAGTGCAGTTTTCATATGCTTAACCGACTAGACTTTTTATATTCTTAAATGACAAGTATTAACAAGTCTGTCTACTAATCATATGGAAACAAGAATCATGGCGTCCAAAAAACAGTAATGGCGGTGAGTGACAAAATCTTGATTGAAATCACTTTGAAGTACAAACTCATTGTTCTTCAGCGTTGTAAAAAAATGTGTTTTTCGTGAAATCAATGAAGAAATGTTACATAGAAATTCAGTAGAGTTCGCTTGTTTATTTTTAAGTGATCTGTGGCTATAGTACTTTGGTTGGGCACCAATTGAGAACTTTATTCAAGGTATAAAGTAATAAAGTGCTGAATTGGTGCCCAAAAAAGGAAATCGACGCTGTTGGTAGCGTCTAAATGTCAATTTTCAAATTGTTGATCACTGAATCTGACCCAATATTCATAAATTTAAATAAAAAATCTCCCAAAATGTCGCTAAAAAGTAATTATTACAAACACATGTAATAGACAGTAAAACAATTATGATACAGTTGGCAACAAAAGGGAAAAAGAGGGGTTGGCATTATGACAAGTAAGGGGGAAGCACGTACGGGGTACGCGGCGGCTACGGAATAGGATATACGCGTGGGACGCGAGAGTTCTAACAATATTTAAGCTTATAGTTTATTATCTTTGTAATCCGTTAAGTGCAATAACAATTGTAACAATAAAATATAGTTAACATTTATTCAGAAGCGGGATACGTGATTCACTTAACCTACGTAAGGAAGAAAATGGAGAACAAAGAAACAAGTAATGTTTTTGATAAATTTCAAGACGATTTAGTAAGAAATGAAGCGAGAGCAGTATCAGAATCGCGAACAGGTATGTCAGAACAATCTGAAGACACAATTGTTACAGGAGCCACGGATATGAATAAGCTGTTACACAGTATTATTGAAGATAATAAACGTAGAGATAGGTTTTTAGAAACATTATTAGATAGAATGTCAATGGCAAGCCCCAGTCCGAGTGTAAACATGAACAATACCGGAGTAATGAGTATTATGCCAGAATTGTTAAGAAACATCAGTGAGTATGATGGTAATCGAACGTCAGCAAAGAGTTGGGTCGAAACTTTAGAGAGATTGCAAATTTTACATGGATTAAATGATGCAATTATAGTAGAGATAGCTAGGACGAAATTAAAGGCTGGTGCACACTTTTGGTATGAGGCGCATGTAGAAAAACTACATACATGGAGAGAATTCATGACAGAATTTAAAGCAACTTTCATTGTAGCAGAAAATACTAGCACAAAGTGGAAAAAAATGGTTGAAAGGATGCAACATAGAGACGAAGACATCAACGTGTATTTCCACGAAAAGGTAAAGCTATGTCGAGATTTGAAGTTAAGTGTATCAGAAACAAAAGAACAGATTCTGATTGGTCTTTGGAATAAGGAGTTATGCCATAAGATGACAAGTGTGGAGCATGAAGATATGAATAATCTATTACATGATTTACAGAATTATTACAGAATTGAAGATGCACGAAATGAAATTTTTAATAAGGACAAGAAGAATAAACCTGCAACGGTAGCTGATAAAACTGGTAGTGAGCGCAAGGATGCAACAGAAGGTAAATTAATCAAATGTTTTAAGTGTAGTAAAACAGGACATATTGCTCGTAACTGTAGAGAAGTAGGCGAAACGAAACAAATTCAATGTTTTAAATGTAAGCAGGTGGGACATTTAAAGAAAAATTGCCCAAACAATAACGTCAACTGTGTAAAGAATTCCCAGATTGATCCAAATTTAGAAAAATATCTGAAAGTAGTGTCATTTAATGGACGTCAATTGACTGCATTGATAGATCCAGGTAGTTCAGTGTGTATAGTTACTCAATCGGTAACAGACAGATTAGGTTTGAAAATTAGACCATTAGATATAAACCTGTATGGTTACGGGAATGACAATACTCCTGCAGTAAAATGTTTAGGTGTTGTTAAATGCTTGTTAATGGTTGATACAGTGGAAGCAGAAGTAGATTTTTGCGTAGTAGCAGATCATGCACAAAAGGTAGAACTATTGATTGGTAGAACATTTACAGAACTAGAACATGTTGCGTACATAAAAATTGGTAGTAAATTAATGTTTGGGGAGAAAATAAAGCAACCATTTAAAGATTTGAATTTGGACGAGTTAGAGGTGGGACCAAAACATGTAGCCGTGATAAGCAATGAAGAAATTCTATTAACAAAACAACGCATTAACTTAATCAACGTTCGGATAGGAAATGAACCTCAATTAATATCAGTAGTAAACCCATGTTTGTCAGATATATCTGTGAAGAAGGGAGACATCGTTGGACATGTACGACAAGTGCAAGGTGAGATCGTTAGGAAACCCGAAGTACAGTATAGGGAACCGATTACAGCAGCAATGGTTAACGTATCCGAAGATGCACCTAAAAATGTGGTGAGTCAATTAGTTGAACTATTTAATAGATATCGTGAGTGTTTTGCAGTAGACTTAAGTGAATTGGGGTGTACGGACGTTATGGAGATGGACATAATTGATAGTGGCATTCCGGTCAGATCCAAGCCATTTAAAGCTAGTATGTCCGAACGGGAAACTATGTCAAATATAATCAAAGAGTGGAAACAGCATGGGATAGTGGATGAGACGAAATCACCGTACGCGTCAGCATGCATTTGGTAAACAAGAAGGATGGAGATCAGAGACTTGTAGTTGATTTCCGACCATTAAACAGTCAAACTGTCAAGATGAACTACCCTATCCCGACCATTGATGAACAGTTCGAAGGTTTGCATGGTCATACGGTATTTACGTTGCTGGATATGGGGAATGCGTACCTTCAAATACCGCTTACAGAGGAAGCTAAGCAGAAAACGGCTTTTATAACACCCGACACCACTGGTCATTTTAATAGAATGATGTTTGGACTATGTAATGCACCATATGAGTTTTCCAGACTGATGTCGATAGTTTTGGGACCATTAGGAAGAGATGTCGTTCGTTGGTATCTAGATGATATCCTGATAGCGGCAAGGGAATGGGGAGAAATGTTACATAAGCTAGAATTGGTGCTGAAAGCCATTAGAGGAGCACATTTAACATTGAAGTTGAAGAAATGTTATATTGGTCAGAAGAAAGTGGAGTATCTAGGTTATATTCTATCAGAGGATGGACTGAAACCGGGATCAAAGACGAAAGCCATTGAAGATTACCCAGCACCAACTAACATTCACGACTTGAGGCGATTTATCGGTTTGACGAATTACTTTCGTCGTTTCATTAAAGACTATGCTAGGAAGAGTAGACCCCTCACAGATCTGACAAGGAAAGGAAATCCATTTATTTGGGATGGTGAGCAACAGCAAGCGTTTGATGGTTTGAAGAGTGCTATGACGCAAGCACCGATATTACGTTTATTTAACCCGAGAGCGCAAATAACGGAAGTGCATACAGATGCGTCGCAAGCTGGTTTGGCTGCTATTTTATTACAAGCAGATGCGAATGAGGATGTACGACCTGTGTGTTACGCATCCAGAAAGACGAGCGATACGGAATCGAAATATGCGTCGTGCAAATTGGAACTGATGGCTGTAGCCTATGCACTGGAGAAATTTAGACACTATCTCATAGGTATGGAGTTTGTAATTGTGACGGATTGTGAATCTGTAGTACATATGAACACCCAGAAAACGAAGAATTCACAAATCGCAAGGTGGTTCCAGCTATTGCAAGAATTTAATTTTGTATTAAAACACCGAAAGGGAGAGAAGATGGCTCACGTAGACGCGTTATCACGCGCACCAGTAAACGATCGAGATGATACCTTGTTACACCTATATGAACGGCTAGACGTGATGCAGATACTTACAGAAGAAGAAAGAATTTTGATGATTCAACGGAGTGATAAGCGATTACTGGAATTAATACGATTACTGGAGAAGGATGATTCAGAAAGAGACCCGCATGAAAAAAGTTTAATAATGAATTATCAATTAGAGAATGGAAGGTTATATCGAAAGGTAAATGTAAACGATAGTGTAATCTTGCGTTATGTTATTCCGGACTCTATGCGAAAATCAACGTGCATCGAACATCACGACTTAAAGGGACATTTTAGTGTAGACCGAACATTGACTAGTATACGATCGAAATTTTGGTTTGCTCGGATGCGGCGATACGTGCGACGACATGTAAGTTCGTGTATTAAGTGCTTGCTTACGAAAGTGCCGGGAGGTAGGCAACCGGGCAAATTGCACCCGTTACCTATTCCAAAGAGACCTTTCTATAGAGTACATTTAGATCACTGCGGACCTTTTATCCCAAGCAAACGTGGTAACATGCATGTGTTAGTGATCATCGACGCGTTTTCGCGATTTGTTAAACTGTATCCGGTCAAATCTACAAAAACGGAAGTGACATTAAAGAAATTGAAGTCGTTCGTACAAACTTTTGGTATACCAAACCGTATAGTGACTGATCGCGGAACAAGTTTTACTTCTGGTCATTTTGCAAAATATCTCAATGATATTGGTTGTAAGCATACTCTGATATCCCCCAGACATCCCCAAGGCAATGGAATGGCAGAGAGGGTCATGAAGACACTGGTTCCATCCCTAATCGCAACGTTAGGTGAAGAGGAGCAATGGGATCACAAGATACCTGACGTGGAACGGGCCATGAATACGTCAGTGAATCAGACCACAGGCAAAACTCCGTATGAAATACTGATGGGCTACAACCCGGAATTTCGAGACAACCAGTGGGAGGACATTACGGGCCAGCAAAACTGGGTACAACCAACGGCGATACAAGACCAAGTCCGAAGTAGATGTGAGGTAGCGCAGCAGAAGACCAAGGACCGGTATGACCAACATCGGTGCCAGATGAACTACAAACCAGGAGACATTGTGGCAATGAAGTGGGCAACGCCAGCGACAGGGCAACCAACCAAATTACATCCAAAATACAAAGCGTCATTTGTTGTAGTAGGGATATTACCAGGCGATACATACCGCATTGCAAGTCTCACCAAAGATGGTACGCGACCATACAGTACCACAGCACACGTGAGTCAGTTAAGATTGTACCAGAACCACGAAGATGAAGATATTCAAGATGACGACACAGATCTGGAATTAATGGGAACAGATGATGAAGAAGACTACTCCGAGGACAACAACCGAAACGAGAGAGAGAGTTGTGTGCTCGAAGACGAAACCCCAGAAGTCCAGACGTTACCAACTGAAGGGACTCGCCGAAGAAGATTGCCTGCCAAATATAAAGACTATGAGCTAGAGTGAATATACTTACGATAATGTTGTACTTGTAGAATTAAGTTAATTTGTTATAATTTGTTAAGGATTTACCAGGGGGTAAATACTGTCAGGTTGGCCGAATGTAATAGACAGTAAAACAATTATGATACAGTTGGCAACAAAAGGGAAAAAGAGGGGTTGGCATTATGACAAGTAAGGGACAAGCACGTACAGGGTACGCGGCGGTTACGGAATAGGATATACGCGTGGGACGCGAGAGTTCTAACAATATTTAAGCTTATAGTTTATTATCTTTGTAATCCGTTAAGTGCAATAACAATTGTAACAATAAAATATAGTTAACAGTCAATTCAGCAATTATTCAAAGTATTATAAATGAGTAATAATATTTTGAAATATTTAATTGATAAATGTAAAAATGATAATAAGATAGTATTATCAAATATTGACTTGGAAAATATTTTTAAATTAATTACAAACCAGGAAATAAACATAAGTTCAGATAAATTGTTAATATATGGTGGAATAGATAATCTAAATAAGTATAACATTTTTAATTTAGATTGGAATACTGGAACACATTGGGCTGCTATGTATGTGGATAATACTAATAAATTAGTGAATTTCTTTGATAAATTTGGTAATTCATTACCAGAAAAATTTCTAATTCCAAAAAGTTATATAGTAACCCATAATAATTATAAATTTCAGAATTTTAATGATGTAAATTGTGGTTGGTGGTGTTTATTATTTTTATATGTTTGTTACTTGTATTAATTGTGATAAATTTGGTTAATACAAACAAAACTTAACATACACAGCAATGAACACCATATATTATTGTTAATGTCTTTTGCTTATCAGAACTATACTCTATCACAAATAATCCAGGGGGCATGAAACATAAAAATATATCAATGTCACTAGCTGTGATAGCGTCTCCGGTGAATTCATAAATGACAATCCACCGACATCTTGTACTCTTGTCTATTGATTGTTTAATAAAACACCGGTGTTACACTTTTGATTGTAAATTTTATGGGGCAGAACATCTTGAACACTGTCGTGGCGTGGATTGTTGAATTCGTACAAGCTCCAACGCATCCAATGATATGTTGTAATATACCTGAAAATACATAATTTTCAAAAAATTGTCATTAAAATATTTAAATAGATTTACCACGTGGTAAGTTTGGTAACATGTCTAGTTTTATTTGCTTCGGTTCGTCCATGCCTTCACCTATTACCATTAAATACAAGAACTAAGTTTCTACTACCTCATGAATGCTAATGGTAAAAAATAATGACCAGAGGATCAGGGTAGCTGCCATATTCAGTTGATAAAAGAGAACTCATGAATCAAAATTTAAAGAAACGTTACATTTGTTCATCTTCTAACCACTAGGTGACAGCACAAGCCATGTATAATTTTCTAATTTAGGACAATAATTCTTTTTAATTTCAGATAATGAATGCAATAAAAAAATTAAATGAGAAGCTTAATTTTTGGTAAGAGTATGGAATCAGTTAGAAAAAGACAAGATCTTAAACTTTATTCAAATGAGTTAAAAGCTCAAAGAGCTATTAATAAACCAACATTTAGAAAATGTATAATATATGGTGAAAATCTTGTATTAATTCATAAATATAAAACAATTGTTTCATTTAATAAACCTATATATCTTGGACAAGCTATTCTAGACCTATCGAAAGCATATATGTATGATTTTCATTATAATGTAATTAAAAAAGAATATAATGAAAAAGTAAAATTAATGTACATGGATACAGATTCTTTAATCTATCATTTTAAAGAAGATTTTAATAAATTTATCAAAGATAATCCAGATTTATTTGATACATCTAATTATCCAAAAGATCATGAACTGTATAGTGAGAAAAATAAAAAAGTAATTGGAAAATTTAAAGATGAACTCGGTGGAAAAAAGGTACTTGAATTTATTGGATTAAGATCTAAATCATATGCATATAGAGATAATAATGTACATAAAAAGTTGAAAGGAATTAAGAAATCTGTTCTTGATAAAGAAATTAAATTTCGGCATTATAAAAAATGTTTGTTTGATCAGCAGGAATATTATCATAAACAATGTGTTATTAGGAGCTATGATCATAATATATATACTGAGGAATTAAATAAGAAATCATTGTGTTGGATAGATGATAAAAGATGTATTCAAGAAGATAGTACTGATACATTGGCTTGGGGGCATTGGAGAATTGAAAACAATTGATATTTATAGTACTTGTGTAAATTTATAATTTTTATCAACAATGACTTTTATAGGAAAGAACTTCTCTTTTTTTCATAATTTGATAACTAATTATGTAATTAAACATGATATTTATTTTATCTATATAATTCTTATTTATTCTATATTTCTTATTCTTTACAAATACTATATAATCAAATGAATTTGTTAGAATGTTTTCAAATTTTGAAAGGTTTGTAATGAACAATATTTTATTTATTGGTAACCTAGGTAATGAGTTATATGAATCTATGTACTTCATCGGATCATTATTAAGTGATTTAATTTCCTTCAAATAACTTTTATCAGAATCCATTCCAATTTATTTATATTTAAAATAATTATGTAACTATTTTATTTTCTATCATTGAATTTTTTAGCAAAAAAATTATTAACACATTTATAATTTTGATACTGGACATTGTTACTAGAACTATTACATTTATGTTTACGTTATACGTTACGTTCTATGTTCACGATTACGTTTAACGTTACGTTTTATATACATGTTTACGTTCACGAAGACATGATGATGATAAAATAAATTTTGAATATTTGAAGGGGGGTAGCAGATACCCTCAAATAAAATAACAGATTCTTAAAAATACTCGTTCACAAAATTTTTCAAGTATTTGATAAATTACTCCTTGAGTCGGTAAAATTGTAGATTCTTTAAAAAATTATTTTTTTTATTTTGGAACAAAATGCGCTGTCCCAGTACTGGTAAATTGACATCTACTTGTACATGCTTCTAAAATAAGATAATATTATCAGCGTATAGGAAATAAGAAAGCAAATCGCATCGTATAATTTAAATCGATATGCAATGTCTCCGAAAATGAATAAAATAAAAAATATTAGAGTACCATCAATTGCGACCGCCTATTTCGAATCATTATAGGTTTCTGTAAACCGCTGGTGTATATTCAGCTGCCTAAGTAAAAGTGAAATGTATGTTTATTATATATAAATGTATATTTTTCAAATATAATAATAACAACAAGAAGTTTTTATACAAATTTATGTAGTTACAAACATTAACAACTTGCTATTCTATCACCAAATATTCTGTTGATAATTGTAATACAATCAAAAAAAAAGGCAAATGCATATAAAAATTGTTTAATAAATATAATAAACTGTTTATTAATTAATTTAATAAGAAAGTACATCGTACTGCATAATTGAAATCAATATGAAATGTTTCCGAAAATGAATAAAATATAAAAAATGATAGAGTACCGTCTATTCTATTATGACTATTTATATGAAAGTAGTACAGGTTTCTGTAAACCGCTGGTGTATATTCGGCTGCCTAAGTAAAAGTGAAAATAAGTGTTTATTATATGTAATTGTAAATTTTTCAAATATAATAATAAAAATACGAAGTTTTTATACAAATTTATGTAGTTACAAACATCGCCAACTTGCCATTCTGTCATCAAATATTCTATTGATAATAAAATTGTAAAACAATCGATAAATGTCAAATGCATATAAAAATTGTTTAATAAATATAATTAACTGTTTCTATAACATTTTAAAATTTGATTGTCGAAAGCCGGGTATGTTTCCAGAATTTATTTTTTGTGTTATGCAGTTTTAAGCAGTAAAATTAAATCCGTTGAAGAAAAGTTGTATCAGATGTATTTTCGAAGTTCTAGAATTTCTTAAGTTACTGTTACGTCCCATAGCCATTTTTTTTAATAAACTTAAAATCAGAGCATCTGCTATTTATTATTTATAATTGTAAGGAAATTAAACACGTTATAGTTTCTTCTTATTGACAACACCTAAATGTAGAGGACCGTAAATTGACACTGCATATTAGGTTGCCTAAAAATATAACTGAGGGGTAATTTATTGTTGATTTTGTATTTTAGCTTTCTTCATTTTGTACGAAGTAAAATGCTTCGTGCATCCAAATAAAAGGGATTACTTGGGTATGGTATAGTAATTTTTCTTGTTCTTTGTAACACACAAAACTTAAGTGAGATGAGCTAGACGGTAACTAAAAAGCATTTTTTGACAGTATTTGTACATTGCACTGGCATAACGTAGAATAATTAAACAAGTGCTTTATATTTGCCGGCCAGCTCACTTTACTTTAATTTTAGTTACGTTCGAATATCTAATCGATTAGGTCCTGAGGCGTTCTGTTATTTCCTTCAGAGTGAATAGAGCAAACTCTCAGAATGTTTTTATATTAGCTCTAACATAGCATCTAGGTTTTATAACCGTGAATTTAAAAATAAAAGCAATTATATAAGTTACTTATTTGTATTCACAGTTTTGTAAATCACCTGAAAAAAGGCTGAATGTAAAACCCGAAAGCCGTAATGCAATATTATTAGTCAAATAAATTAGGATGTGGGTATAACTTAACTTCATTTACTAATATACTAATTATAGTGTTTTTCAAGCTCTGAAAAAAATTAATGTAAAGTTCCAGCTGCTTCACATAGCTGGTACTGTAGTATTACGTGACTATTACTGTAAGGTCCTAAATACATATTCATAAATGTAAAATCAATAATTGTTGTATTAATGCAGATAATAATATGTATATTTATTTTAGTTTTCGCATCATACATCTTGACAGTTGCTACAAACTGTATACACCTACATAGTAATTCTTACAAACCGGGGTTCATAATAATTATTTCAATTAATTTTAACTGTAGGTAATGATTAACTTCAGTTCTCTTCTCATAAGACTTGTTGGTTTACAGTTGCTGCAAATAAATATATTGTCATTTTGACAATAAAGAACTGTTTTCATGGCCACCCGTTTACATCTTCTTAAGGGTGTGTTACCGTTAACGTTTGCTACCAGCGAATTCTCAGGGCGTATTAAGTAGTAGCAATTTCCCAGAGCATGAGACCAGATTGAATAATAAAAGAAGAAAAAAATAAAAAATTAAATATTGTTTATAAAAGATTATTGATATTAAATAAAATAAATGATTGCAAAGCACCAAAGGATGGGGAAGAGGGATAAATAAAACAACGTTTATAATTTATTTCCCACGCTGCGACTGTAGGAGTCGTTTCGGCCAGTGAAGCGCCGGAGAGGTGTCGGATTGAGCGCCACTGGGTTGAGTCAGTTGTTGCCTTCCTTGGCCCGACGCTGTCGCCCGGTACTTTAGCCACAGCCCAGAATGGCTATTTTCCAGTAGGGGAAACAAGGGATTGGTACTTGCAGAATTTTGATTTATAAATAATTAAATTGAATGAAAAAAGTTAATTAAATGAAAAGAAAAAAAAAAAAACTAACGCGCCAAGGACGATAAAATTGAATTAAATAAAACTCAGAGAAACTATATAAACAGTTGTTACTATGCGAGATAGAAGTGTGCGCGTGCGCACATGCATATATTATGTTATGCTATGTACAGATAGAGTAGAATACAAGCGGTTTGAAACAGTTGTAATTGTTGTATAATAATTAATAAAGTGTTTAATGCTTAGTGTATATTGTGTTTACTACTTACCTGCTACGAACACAACAGTTGGCGACGAGGATAAAACAGAAATTACGAAAGCAATTGCAGATATTACTACGGAGAATTCTTACCTACACGTAACCTACAAAAATGGAGGGAAACACCGCGAACGCTGATACGACGAAAACAATACATACAGTTTTTACAATTGAGCAATTTACACCTAACTTACAATGGGATAGATGGGTAAAAAGACTTGAAGGAGCATTTAAGATATTTTCGGTGCCTAACGACATGAAATCTTCCTACTTATTACACTACATGGGAGCCGAATCATACGATATTCTGTCCGATAAATTATCGCCGGATACCCCCGAAAACAAATCGTACGACTATCTTGTTACGTTAATGAGGGACCATTATAATCCGCAACCCCTAGAGATAGCTGAAAACTTCCGATTCAGACAAAGGAACCAGCATGAAGGCGAAAGTATTCAAGAATTTGCTGCCGCATTAACAGAAATTAGCACGATTTTGCAACTTCGGTGAATACCTCAAGACAGCGCTTAGGAATCAATTAGTATTTGGGCTACGAAGTCAACCTATTCAAGCAAGATTACTGGAACAACGAGACCTTACCTTCGAGAAGGCGTTGCAGATTGCTACAGGGATGGAGCTGTCAGCGAAAGACTCCGCTCAACTTCATCAAACTCCTAGAAATATCAACTCCTTGACTGTGAATAGTGATAAGAAAATATACAAAAATAAAGCTGCTAGTACTGGTGCGAGTGGTAAGAACAAAAATTTTGCATGTTACAGATGCGGTTCTAAAGAACATTTGGCAAATAAATGCAAGAAAATTAATGTAGTATGTAACTTTTGTAAAATTAAAGGTCATATAGAGAAAGTATGTACAAAAAAGAAAAATTGTGATACCAAACAAGTAGAAGTAGAGCCTATATTATTCATAGATAATTGTGATAAGGAAACATTACGACAGAAATACCTTATAAACATTACTATAAACGATAAAATATTTAATGCCGAGCTAGATAGTGGCGCTGCTGTAACGTTGATGTATTACAAAGAATTTAAACAGAAATTTCCTAACGTTATTATGAACAATTCAAAATTAGGGTTAGTTAGTTACTGTAATACTAAGCTTAATGTAATTGGTGTTGCAAAGGTAGAAGTTACTTACAAGAATAAAAAACAAAAATTAGATTTGTACCTTACGAATATTGAAAAAAAGATAATAATAGGCAGAGAATGGATTAGATCATTAGACATGTTGAACATTAATACTGAAGTCAATTCTTTAAATACAAATAGCGACTTACAAAATTTATTGTTAGAATATAAACCTTTATTTCAGGATCACATTGGTAAAATTACAAATATGCAAGCTTCTATACAATTAAAAGATCCTAATGTATCACCTATATTCCTTAAAGCTAGGCCTGTTCCATTTTCCTTACAACCAAAGGTGGAAGCTGAAATACAAAAGTTGGTCGAAGAAGGAGTGCTGCGCAAAGTCGATAGGTCAGATTGGGCAACTCCAGTTGTACCTGTCACGAAAGCCAATGGGAGAGTTCGACTGTGTGGCGATTTCAAAGTAACATTGAACAAACACATACAGGTGGACAGTCATCCACTACCAACAATCGACGAGCTTTTTAGTTCCATGGCTGGAGGAGAGAAGTTCACAAAACTGGATATAAGCCAAGCATTTTTGCATCTTGAAGTCCGTCCTGAGGATCAACTCACCCTCAATACACACAAGGGACTATACGCTTGTACTCGCTTATTATACGGTATTGCTTCTGCCCCAGCAATATGGCAACGTGAGATGGAAAATATATTGCAAGATATTCCAGGTACTACTGTATTTTTAGACGACATTAAAATAACTGGTAAGTCACATACTGAACATATTAATAGATTACGCATGGTTTTGGATAAGTTAATGCAACATAATATACGAGTGAACTTGAATAAAAGTGTATTCATGTCAGATCAAATAGAATATTGTGGTTATGTGATTGACAAAAATGGCATCCATAAATCACCTTCTAAAATTGAAGCAATTGAAAAGGTAAAACGACCAGCTAATAAGAATGAAGTTCGCGCATTCATAGGATTAGTAAATTATTACGGTCGATTTTTTCAAAATTTAAGTACACTCTTACAACCAATATATCACCTTTTAAAAGACAATGTAAAGTTTTACTGGTCAAATGATTGTGAAGCTGCTTTTAAACTTATCAAAAAAGAGATACAATCAGATAAAGTTCTTGCTCATTACGACCCTAAACTACCAATTGTTTTGGCAACCGATGCGTCTTCATATGGAGTAGGCGCGGTACTTTCACACATTTACCCAGATGGTAGTGAAAGGCCCATACAATTTGCTTCGCAAACGTTAACTACTACCCAAAAACGTTACTCTCAAATTGACAAGGAAGCTTACGGTATTATTTTTGGTGTTAAAAAATTTTACCAGTACCTAGTTGGCCGTCACTTTATCTTAGTAACAGACCACAAACCACTAACTCAGATATTTAATCCAAAGAAAGGATTATCTACCCTAACTACTACGCGAATGAAACACTACGCAATGTTTTTACAAGACTACTCTACGAGATACGTTATAAGAATACTAAACAACATGGGAATGCAGACGGAATGTCCAGGTTACCTATACAAACATACTCACCTACGAATAGATGAAGCTGGATATTTTGAAGTACAGCAGATCGATACTCTACCAGTTACTATTACAGACTTGCAATTACACACCAGGAAAGACAAACAATTAATGAAAATTGTGAATGCCTTAAAGCATGGCAATGACATACGTTCGGATGAAAGATTCCATATTGACTTAACAGAATTTTCTTTGAACAATGATATCCTTTTAAGAGGACAAAGAACAGTTATACCTAATATTTTGCGTAAATCAATATTGAGTGAATTGCATGTTTCCCATTTTGGAATTGTCAAAATGAAGGCATTGGCGAGGAGTTATTGCTGGTGGCCATCAATAGACCAAGACATCGTTAATTTGGCAAGTAATTGTGTACAATGCAACCAACACCGGAATAACCCACCCAAAACAGTGCATCCGTGGGAAGAAGTTACTGAACCATTTCAACGTGTTCACGCAGATTTTGCCGGACCGTTTAAAGGTAAATATCTATTTATCTTAGTAGATGCTTTTACCAGGTGGCCCGAAATCCACATCATGCGAGATACGACCGCTGAATCTACAATAAGGATTTGCCGGAAGATATTCTCTACTTTTGGGTTACCAATAACATTTGTCAGTGACAATGGTGTTCAATTCACTTCTTATAAATTCAGGAGCTTCTTAAAACGAAACGGAATTCATCAAAAATTTTCTGCTCCATATCATCCTGCTACTAACGGCATGGCAGAACGATATGTTCAGACTGTCAAAAAGTCATTAAGATCAATTGAAACTAGTTCAGATTTTGAAGCAGAATTACAAAGATTTCTCCTTCAATACAGAAAATTACCACACTGCATCACAAATACAAGTCCGTCACAATTGATGTTCGGAAGAGAGGTTAGATCGAGATTGGACTGGATAAAACTACCTCACACAAATGAAACTAAAGATGAAACAAATTATAGGAATCTAGAAGTGGGAGATAGGATTATTGCCAGGAACTACATGGGAGAAGATAAATGGGAAATGGGGAAGGTACATCAAAAATTAGGAAAATTACATTACTTGGTAAAACTAGATAATGATAAAATGTGGCGAAGACACATTGACCAACTGAAATTAATTGGCCAAAACACTCCAGTTATTCCTAAAATCATACCTACTTCTTACCCTGAGATTAATGATAAACCAATTGAAGCTAGTCCTTCCGTGACCATTCCTCAAGAAACTATTACTAATGAACAATGTGTTACTGATGATACTCACCTTAGTTCTTCTCAACCAAGTCCACCACCAAATGTTGAACCATTACGTAGATCCACCCGTACAATCAGAAAACCTAGTAGATTGAATTTATAATTCCTAGAGAGAGAGGTGTTACTATGCGAGATAGAAGTGTGCGCGTGCGCACATGCATATATTATGTTATGCTATGTACAGATAGAGTAGAATACAAGCGGTTTGAAACAGTTGTAATTGTTGTATAATAATTAATAAAGTGTTTAATGCTTAGTGTATATTGTGTTTACTACTTACCTGCTACGAACACAACAACAGTTATATTAACAATTGATTAGGTGAAGCCAACATTAAATAATTACAAAGTAAAAATATACGAAATGAACTTTTGGGAGTGACTTGTTATTATCAAAAAAAATGTTATAGTACAAAGAAATAAGAAAATAAAATCTACCTACTCGATCGAGCATGCAAATAAATACGACCTACCATTGTTTTAATGCGAAAAGATGAAAGAAAACAAAAATTAAAATAATTTCAAAAGTTACGTTAAATTGAACAATGAGAGCAAAGACAAAAAAAATCGAAAATTACGTTAAATTATTCTGACTCCAATGGTAGTTCGTTACTACAAATACAAAAGAAAATAAATCTTAAAATTAACTTACATTTAAAAACAATGCACAAACGGTTGATTGCCACCAAACACCTCGGGGAGGAAGAAGTGGAAGAGAGCCGGTGGATGAAAGAAGAAAGCCCGTGTCCAGGTACGACTTAGGGACGCTGCTTGCGAGAGATCCGCGTCAGCGGGGCTCCAGTGGAATTCTCGTCGCCAAAATACAGTAACTCAAAAACGGCTTCCGTGGAGTGATTTCCTTTTGACCTGATATCCCCCCACAGGGGTTACCGAACGGGTAATTTTGGTCAAAAGGGAATACGGCAGAGCGTCGCCTCTTAGACGGGTAGGTCTACACACTTAGCGGGCTGGAGAGTAAGTGTCGTGAAGAAAGGGGGAGGAATCTAGTTCCCGCGTTATGCCATTAAGTAGCCAATAGGATCCGAGTATCGAGGATTAACACGTGGTCCGTGTTTATGCGGAAATTCTAACGTTTCAAGTACAGTGCGCACAAAAAAATGTGCAACAATTAACAGAAATGAATAAATTCGGAGCTAATTATGAACGGAGTTTAATGAAATTTACAATATCAATGCATCTAAATAGATACTAAAATTTGACAATTTAAGAATTTAGAAAATGGTCACAAATAAAGCGGTACATTTACAAAAAACAACTTCAAGGTCAAACGTGACGTTATATAAAATAAGTAAATAGCGAAATTCTCGGTAACTCGTAAAGGTCAATGAATTTAGATGATTTCAGATAGGATAGTGTACAGTTGGAGAAATAAGAAAAGGTGTTTTCAACACGTAACACGTTCTGTGGCGGAAATTCAAAATACCTAGATTTTGTTGTATGATACATTTTGTGCAAACTTTATTTAAACGTAAAATAACAAATAAAATATTCATGACGAATACTAACTAGTGTAGAGAATGATTGAAAAGAGACGCGCAAAAAGGTAATACTTAACAACAATATTGAAAAAATATTTTGTCCACTATTCAACGCTATACCTATCAGGCTTTTGATATGAATTCACTCTGTAATTTGAATTAAGAAAATATGTAATAAATAAATGAATGTATTACAAAATGGTGGACTAACTTTTATCCTGATTTTTTTGCTTGATGATTTTGTATATCTGTTTTCAATCGATTCCTAATTCAATATCTTTATTTACAATAAATATATACAATAACAAATGACACTGCAGGTACAATACAGTCTGTATATATGTTATATACAGACGCTCTCTTCTTCGTCTCGAGTTGATAGAAGGTATAGAAAAGCTATAGAGCACGTGGGCCATATATTATATAATATGTTGCCTGATAACCTAAAGGCTAACAGAAATTTTAACACTTTTAGAACAAATGTCCAAAAATACTTTTTAAGTAAATGAATTACAAATTATAAAATACTATAAATGAATTTTAGTTTAATGATTTACGATTTTTTGAGTTTCTGCAGTTTTAAGAATTATTTATTAATCTTCCTTTAACTTATCCGATTATTATTAGGGATTAATAAATGTACCTTACTTATTTACTTAAATTTTATGGGTTTTGTAGGATTAGCATGAGAAAATTTAGACATAAGCTTTTTCAAGTGAAATAATATATTTTACATATTGTAACGAGCGCCAACTTTTCAACTGGCGGTTCCGATAGGCGTCCCTAGATGGCGCTGGCATAGCGGAAGAAGAACTACCTACGACGAATAACAGAGGGCAGCACCGGGTCGAAGATTCGAGAATATTCTCCAGAATCTTCGAGGACGTTCTAGAAGGCCCTCGAACAATCTGGACGTTCGCGCCAGCTATAAATAACGCGTCGGGTTGGCCAGGAGGCAGTCAATCGATTCGAGTTCGATAGTGCGGTCGCGTTTGAATTAGTACATGTAATATAAATATCGTTTACATAAATAAAGACATTAGTGGTTAAGTGATATAGTTAATAAGCATTTTTAATAGATTTTAATTACCGTAATAGTGTTAATAGAATAAGTGAATTTAATATATCGCCTGTGTGTTTTTCTAAAACCCGACAACGTTTTAAGAACCGAAAAACGTTACAATTGGTGTCAGGTGTGGGGTATTTGGCGATATATTAGTGGACTAATAGTGTTTAATTAGAAACAATGGCGGCGAAATACTGTAAATTAGTGGACTTGAAAGTGGTAGATCTCAAACGGGAATTAGAAGAAAGGGATGAAGATACGAGTGGAAGGAAGGCCGAGCTTCAGTCGAGATTACGAAGAGCAATAGAAGCAGCTGGGGAAGATCCTGGGACATATTTGTTTGAAGTGTCTGGTGGTAATGGCGAACTTCTAGTAGAACTTAGAAACATAGAAGAGAAAGTTCTAAAAAATTCTCAGAAAAATATGGAAAATTCTAGAAAACTAGAAGAGAAAGTTCTAGAAAAAATTGAAAACATGGACGAGAAGAATATAGAAAATTCTAGAAAACTGGAAGAGAAAGTTCTAGAACATTCTCAGAAAGTTATAGAAAATTCTAGAAAATTCCAAGAAGAAAAATCTAGAATGATTGAAGAATTGGACGGTCGCATTAAGGTGCTAGAACAAATTTATTCTGGGGCCATACCGAAGACAGAAGAAATTCGAAATTCTATCGATACGGGAAGCAGTCAGATGGAACCAAGAAATACAGTGCCCATCTGTGCGGTTCAAAGTAAATGTGACCTGCCAACATTCGACGGAAAGACGCACTTGGAAGACTATCTGACGCTGCTGGATACAATGGCTACGGTATATGGCTGGACGGAAGCGACCAAAGCAGCCATGCTATCAATGGCTCTGCGCGGCGATGCTTTGAAGGTACTCCAGGCTATTCCTTCGTCGAAGCGACAAAATTACCAAACGCTACTTAATCATCTGGAGATGCGTTTCGGTAATAAACATCGGCAGCCAATATATCGCTTGCAGTTGAAGACTCGCTGCCAGAGGTCAGACGAGACTCTACAGGAGTATGGAGCTGACATCGTTCGTCTGGTTAAGATTGCGTACCCAACGGTACCAGAAGATGTGTGTGAGACTCTCGCTGTGGAAAAATTCCTGGATGGCCTGCTTGACAGGGATACTCAACAGGCAGTAAAGCTAGCTCACCCGCAAACGTGGAACCAGGCTTTAGTTGAAGCATTAGATTTTGAAGCCGTGAAGCAATCGGTCGAAGGATATGCTCGCGTCCGTGGGATTCACGAGGAAAAAGGGCCAGCAGAAGGAATTATGAAGAAAATAGACGAGATGATGACGAAATTAATGACAGAAATGGAATCCATGCAAATTAGGCAACCAGGAAGACGATGCTGGAATTCAGGAAGGATGGAGCACGTACGTAGTCGGTGTCCTGATCCACGAAAAACCAAAGCCGAAGGAAAACTAAAATGGGCCGACGGGAAGGGGCGATCGTCGACCCATGTAGCTGATGCCCCAGTAACACCAGTGGTTGTTGCCTCAGTGGGATGTAGACCTAGCAGCCTCGTCGTGTATGGTAATGTAAATGGAAAACCGAGAGATTTACTGCTAGATACTGGTGCAACAATGACAATACTTCGGCCGGAAGCAGTGAGTAGGAAGAACCGGATATATCCAACCAGGTGGACGCTACGTACGGCAACTGGGCAATCAGTCAACGTGTTGGGAGAGACGATGGCACACTTCCGTATTGGTGATACTGCATTCCAGTATCGTGTAGTAGTTGCGGATATAGAACAAGACGTAATCCTCGGCATGGACATAATGACAGAATTTGGTTTCAAACTGGACTTGCAAGCAGGAGTGTTGAAGGTTGGCAAAGAAGAAGTTATTCTCAACAGCAAGAATATGTCGGCCTGCGTAGTATTGGCAGAAGAAGTAACTGTGGCGAGCCGCAGTGAAACCATTGTGGAAGCGAGCGTGAGTGGAGATATTCCCAAAGGGCAAGTTTTAATGCTGGAACCGGGAGCGATTAGCGGTCAAGGTCGTGGAATACTGGTTGCTAAGGCAGTGATACAAGCTGGAGAAAAATTGCCCGTCCGACTGATGAACGTCAATAGTTATCCAGTAAAACTGAGGAAGGGCGTACCTTTGGGAAGTTGTGCTAGTGTGTCGTCGATTGTCAACAAAGAGGATGGCGTAACAACAACTCCAGATCCGCTTCCTAGATGGTTGAATAACTTCATTGACTTGTCTTGCAAGGATTTGACAACACAACAACGCCATACCGTGAAACAGCTGCTTGGACGCTACCAAGATCTTTTCCAAGCAGAAGACGGAACACGAGGGGCAGGACTAATGTTGTACGACATCGAATAGACACTGGAGATGCCCAGCCGATCCGCCAAGCCCCCGAAGATTGCCATTGGCGAAACGAGCCGAAGCAGAACAAATTATACAGGATATGGAGCAGGATGGCGTAATTGAACCATCGAACAGTCCATGGGCTTCTCCAGTGGTACTGGTGAAGAAGAAGGATGGTTCAACTAGGTTCTGCGTGGATTATCGACAACTAAATAATGTAACCAAGAAGGACAGTTATCCTTTGCCCAGAATCGATGACACTTTAGATACCCTAGGTGGGTGTAAGGTATTTTCGACCCTCGACCTGAAGAGTGGTTATTGGCAAGTCGAAGTAGAGGCGAAGGATAAGGAGAAGACGGCGTTTACGATCGGAACAGGATTGTGGCAATTTAACGTCATGCCATTTGGGTTATGTAATGCTCCCGCGACGTTTGAAAGATTGATGGACAACGTACTGAGAGGACTATCCTGGGAAACTTGCTTGGTATACCTCGACGAATATAATTGTCTTAGGAAAATCTTTTGAGGACCATTTGAAGAACTGGAGCAAGTATTTCAGCGATTGAAAGGAGCGAATTTGAAGCTTAACCCCAAAAGTGCAACCTGTTCCGGAAGCAAGTGCACTACTCGGCCACGTAGTATCAGAGGATGGAGTGTCGGTTGACCCAGGGAAGACAGAAGCGGTCAAGTCTTGGCCGGTTCCGAAGGACAAGCATGAAATAAGAAGTTTCCTTGGGCTATGCACTTATTACCGACGATTCGTTCCTGGATTTGCTAACATCGCCAAGCCTCTCACGAGACTAACTGAAGAGGGCAGAGACTACGTCTGGGAGAAGAGCTGCCAGGATGCCTTTGAAGAATTGAAACAGATGCTGACCACTGCGCCCATCTTGTGCTATCCACAGGCTGACGGAAAATTTATTTTGGATACTGATGCCAGCAACGTGGGCATCGGAGGCGTGTTGTCCCAAGTTCAAGATGGCCACGAAAAAGTGCTCGGTTACTTCAGCAAAGTGCTGTCGAAACCGGAACGCAACTATTGTGTGACCAGGAGAGAGCTGTTGGCCGTAGTTAAGTCTATAGAGCACTTTCATAAATATCTCTATGGCAGGAAGTTCTTGTTAAGAACCGACCATGCGGCATTGATGTGGCTGCTACGCTTCAAGAATCCGGAAGGGCAGGTTGCCAGATGGATAGAGCGTCTGCAAGAGTATGACTTTGATTCGGAACATCGGCCTGGAACCAGTCATCGAAACGCTGACGCACTATCGAGGAGACCCTGTTCCAAGGATTGCACGCACTGCTGTCGTGCCGAAGAGAAAAATGAAGCAACCTGCTTGAGGACTACTGTCATAGATGATAGATGGACTGAAGACCAAATCCGAGCTGACCAGGAGTCTGACGAAGTTTTGAAGCGTGTGATGGAGTGGAAGATGCAAGAAGCGCGGCTAACTGGGAAACGGTAGCACCGTATTCGCGAGAGCTAAAATCGTATTGGGCTCAGTGGGGCTCTTTGGTAATGGAAAATGGTCTTCTCAGACGAGTGTTAGAAGACGAAGCTGGGACCAATAGCAGACTTCAGATTGTGGTTCCGAAGGCAAGAATTCCCGAAGTTTTAAAGCTTCTTCATGATGGAACATCGGGAGGGCATCTTGGAGTCCGGAAGACTATAGAGAAGGTCAGAGAGCGATTCTATTGGGTTAATTGCAAGAATGACGTGAAAGATTGGTGCCGGAGATGTACAACTTGCGCCGCTGCCAATGGACCTTCCCAAAGGAAGAGGGCCCCTATGAGGCAATACAACGT
>RXPK01000819.1:0-93861 GCA_004143645.1 Protaetia brevitarsis
TCACTTTCCTAAACAGCTGGGCATTGTTCTAACGATTATTTATAACAGAAGCACAGCTTTTCTACGGAAACATGTTATAAAGAAAATTTGTAACACTTTTACAATAAAATATACATGAAGCCACTCATACAACGATAAATCTGTTAGCATGGCAGTAGGTCATGCCATATTTTAAGATGAATTGTAAACAGCTTTCATTCATCATAAAATGAAGATGTTGCCGTGTCTCTCATCAAGGCATTAAATTCGTAAAATTTACAATCTTATTCCAGCTACAATCATACTGACAGTTCTATAATATAAGGTGTAATTGTTTTTACGTCATCGCAGTCATGGCTAACTTGCATTTTTTAACTACTTTCTACAATTCTTTAAAATGATTCGATAAGCGATTATAATGGTGAGAATGAAGATGAGATAGAAGTTTCTATTTAAAATTTTGACTTATATATTTTTTTTCGAAATCAATATCCCAATATCTCAAAAATAAATGAATTTATCGAATGAAGCATCCCTACGCATATTTGAATTAAAATTTTAAGGACAATTAAAACCATTTGTTCCATTTAATATGAGGAAGTTTATGTCAACGTCGTATATCACCAAATTGTTGTTAGTATACTATCATATTTTTATGTTTCTTCCAATGATTTCCTATATAGGTTATTGCAATTCGTTGTAAGGCATCATATGATGTAAACTCCGTCTTAAACTGTCATTTGGATGTTCAATCTTAGAAAATCTTTAATTGGTTTATGTAGATGCTTATTAAATTACATTAGGTTAGGCATTTACATATGTACATTGCTTATACGGATGCAATTAGAGCATGGTAATTCAAATTAGTCTCAAATGAACTTGAATTATTTATGTGTAAGTTTATTATAAGAATTTTAATAAGCACTTTCTTCGTTTGATATAAATATTCGTTTAATATACATTAATCTTGAAATAATAAAAGTCTGAATTGCAAATTATTGTTTATTAATGGAAAATGACTAAATGGGATAGGATGTTAACTAGAATTAAATGCTGAAATACATATTTAAAACCATCTATGTCATAAGATATTTAAGACTGTTTTGTCAAAACGTCCGATCTATCTATTTCACAGAAAGTTTTCCAACAATCGTATTCGCGCAACTTTTGCTATTTGCGATATATCGAAGTTTATATTAAAATCACATGTATGTCACTGATTTTAAATGAAATAAGCAAAAAAGTTGTAGAACTTACCTGAGAATAACTGAAAATACAGATTGAAAACCCAATATCCTAATATATAACCTAGAAATTCCTGGTAAAAACGCAACGACGTTCCCAGGTGACGAAAAAAATCCAAATATATCCGATTTATACCTCACGATATCGGAACCAAAAAAAAAAATGCCGCAGAAACACTTAGATTGTTGTTGTAAACACAAATAGGAAATAAAATCCTTTTTATTTCTAGTAACGGGTTTTATTATTCTAAACATACAGCGACACTGATTGTATACATTCTTCTTCTTCTGGAACTTTTTATGCGTCTATTACCAACATGAAGTTAGTTACAAGTATGATGTTAGTTACAAGTATGATATACTACATACAGATGGAATAAAAGTTTTGGTAACATTTAACATAGATGTCCCGAACATGATCCTGTAAATCTTATTTTGTCTATATTTCGTTAATTTACGCTAAACAGTATCACAAATTTACACATGTTTATAGACTCTTAGAAGTGCCTACAGAACCAGTGATTTAACTTAATTTCAAACTTATACTTATGAAGAAGAAATCTTAAAAACATACCTACCAGCCACGCCACACATTACGATAGTGAAAACGGTTATTAATTTAGTGTATTTACTACGAAATTTCTTTTATTATGTAAATATACTTCAGGTTAATTATGCAATCTTCACAAATTGAAAAACTCACTTAAAACGTTCAAACGGCAGACAATTTATAAGTTTACATAACCTCATTTTATTAGATTCGCAATGGTGTATAATAGTTGTTAAACAGTTTCAAAAGCCAAAAGGCACCGACACTAAGAAAATTGTTCTTACTAAAATGAGAATAGAATCGCGAAAAATAAACATACATTACATCCACACCTGTAAAAAATAGATGCGAACATCAGCTGTATTTGACTACGAATATGCATGCCCGGCGATCAGCTGTTAGTTTTACAGTGCTACCAGATTTACCGCTAAAACAATATTGGGTATTTCTGCCTTTTCAACTTCAATCTCGCGTTTCGAGTGTAAAATCTACCGCTTTTTGAATTTTGATGGACAGTATATAGTAAAAGTGCCGTGTTTAACCATTAAGTATAAATGTTAGTACCTACATTAGTTGGATGCCAGAGCAGATTATGTATAATGATGTAAAAGCAGGGGTTATTTCAAGGTATTTCTAACATTCTCGTGTACCTACTTTGTTTACAATAACATATTTAAGTACCTAAAAAAAACAAATAAAGGAATTCCATGTGTGTTTCTGTGCTATTACTTGAAAGTGTAGAAGATTGGAAACAAAATAGTTTATATTAAAAATATCGAAATATAATGGATAAAGATTGAGTGTATTATAGCTACAACTATTCAAAAAGTGATAGTGATGATGTGATGATATTCTTCATAACATAACCTTTCAAAATATGTATATTATACCAAATAAAACCAAATAAAATGATGTAAAAGTGCATTATTTATGGTTATGAGCTAGGAAGAAGGTAGGTATAAAGTAAATTGCTAACCAGTAGTTTCCTATATAATAAGTGTGTAGAATAGTCCTAAGTAAACAGATTTTCGTGTGCAACAATTCTATCACCAAATTAGAACTCCTAACTATTATTTTCTGCGCTTAAACCCTTTTACTTCTGACCGCATCAATTTATTCATAATACCACCACACTGGAATTAATTATTATTACTATTGTAAGAAATGGTTTGCATTAACAAAACAGTAATTTTTGTAGCTTATTATTGCCCTTAGAATATTGAAATTCTCTTAATTAATATCAATATAATGTATGCTCAGATAAAATATATAATAAACAAGTAAGTATAACTGCTAAGATTATTTGAACTTAACCCTTAAAACAAATAAATAATTTTTTAGTGAAAAATGCTTTAAAATAGTTAAACTGGAACTAATAATTTTCATTATGAATTTATTCATTGATTAAATGAGTATATAGAATTAGAATTATAGAATGTGAATGTATTTTTCTAACCTTTTGCTCGTAAAAATCTATCACATGTTTTGATTTTAGTTTAATTGTGTATTTTTACCTATGGTATGCGCTATATATTATATAACTACATAACAATCTCTCATTCGTGTGAAAAATAGCCTGGCCGCTTTGAGGATCGAAATGTTGGTCTGGATGAGTGTAAAATGACTCCAGAATCACGATTGAATGTTTACTTTTCCACACTGACCATGTCTTTTGCACTTTTTTCTTAAAAAACGATGCGATTTTCAGGTTATGTCACCACACAAAACACGTCGAAATCTTGAAAAAAAAACCGCATTTCTCAAACACATAACTGTTATAACCGAGTACTAAAACGTTTCAACTAACTTATTTTCTTGAAATAACACCTTTTCCTGTAATATTTTTGCCAAAAAAATAATACGCTATAAATTCACAATAAGTACCTTTTAGATTAGGGGTTTTTTTTTTTATATTGGTGTTGGTCATCACAAGGTGTCACAGGATCATTGTTGTTGTCTGTAACTGTGCCTTGATAACGTAACGTATTATATGCACGTTATGGTATTAGTTTAAATGTAAAAATAAAAAAAAAATTAACAAAAATTGTACTGCAACAACATTATTCTCTCGGCAGCACTGATTTTGGAGTCATTTTACACTCATCCAGTCCAACATTTCGATCCTCAGAGTGGCCGGGCTATTCTTAACATTACCCCAATTATCATGTAACATCATTTGATAAATTAATGTTTATCTTCTCTAGTGAACTGACGTTTATTATATCTGGATGGTTTAAACTAACCTGAAACATTTGAATAGATTTTTTTATGAATAAAAGATATTGGGAAGAACATCTACATTCTGTAATTCTAATTCTATATAATATTTTAATAAGTAAATCAACAAATAGTTGTTTTTTTCTATATCTAATTGGATTCAGCCAAATGCATACTAGAAAATACCACAACGGAAATTGCTTTGCTTTTCCAAAAATAAAATATATTTACCTCCTTATCGGTTTATTTCTGTCCTTTTTTTTTGCTCACGATGTACTATGAGATTCAAAATGATTGTCAATTCCGCTCCTATAGATAGTAGCAGGGTGTAGGTATATGCCGCGTGTTTGTAATGAAGTTTGAACTAAGTCCAGTGTTGGAACAAGATAAGTAAACGGATCTGTCATAAATCAGGAAAACGTAACCATATTTTTTGAACTCGCATTATATAAACGACTAGAGATTGGGTTTCTGTTGTAAAAATGAAAGTAAATCAATTTAACTTTACTAAATTATGATTTTATAATTCAGTACTAACTGATGTTTAAATAAATTATTTAGGTACTTTAAAATATAACATACAATAGTACAATTATTAACATGACAAAACTGCATCTCTCAGTTCTTCTATGGTATGCATGTGGTTCCTATAGACTCTATTTTTTAGATAGCCGAACATGAAGTAATCTAAATGGGGTTAGATCAGGCGATCTTGGTGGCCATCTTTGTGCTCTAACGAACCTGTCAGCAAAAAACTGTTGAAGATATTGGCAGGTTTGTCGAACAAGTAAATGCCTGGAGCATTCGTGCTGGAAATAACCTGCTTCAAGCTCCTTTTCTTGTTAACTCTGCAATAAACAATTCCACATCTGTTGGTAACGTTGGCCTGTTACAGTTCCCTCGAAAAAAATTGCCCTATTATTCGTTGCCTGGACATAGATAACCAAAACTCCAACTTTTTACGGGAGTGCAATGGCATTCTCGAAATTCGTGTGGATTTTATTGACAATAAGTTTCGTAAATGATAGTAGTCTGTTAGATAAAACCAGGCTCAATCCGAAAAATGATTTGTTTTAGCAAGTCATCGCCCCTTAAATTGTTATTAAACCAATGACAATATTCAATCGCCTACTCGTGATCTAATGGTAATAATTCCGTACCGTAGAAACTTTATAGGGATGAAAATGTAAACTTTCTTTGAACAGCTCTTGCGCGAAATATATGATAAGCCTATAAAATTAAAAATGTAATAAAACTATTTCAACTAAATGTTATATGATTTTTTAACTGTTTGTTGAGCCAATTACCACAGATAAAATCCCTTATTCTGTTAACAGATTTCAGAATACTATTGTGGTGACATTAGATGTAAATATAAACGATTTGAAAAAAATTATAAGATAAATAATCGAAGAGATACTACAACACGCACGCCAATGTCGCTAAATGTCAAGAAAAATTCATTTTAATGTATGAAATTTGTATGTAGCTAACTTCGCTCATCTAAATTGTAATACAGTATAGATAATTTTTTCCGGAAAACAGTTTTTTTCTTACGACAATCATTTTGAATCACATGGTATCTGGATGGTTTAAACTAACCTGAAACATATTGAAATAGATTTTTATGAATAAAAGATATTGGGGAGAACATTTACATTCTGTCATCTAATTCTATATAATATTTTCCAAATCTACAAATTTGTTTGATAAGCGTAAACCTAATAAATTGTATTTTTTACATACATAAGGAGTGACAGGAGCTATGGAGGTATATGGAGCTGAGGAGACTTAGTGTTTTTTAAATTATGTATTGAAACTAGATGTTTTTTTTAATATTCTCAGATAATAAGTAAATCAACAAACAGTTTTTTTTTTCTATTATCTATGGATTAGCAATGTATTTTGTATATTAGGCAAAATACCACAACGGAAATTGATCTGCTTTTCCAAAAATAAAATATATTTACCTCCCTATCAGTTTTATTCTGTCCTTTTTTGCTCACGATGTATACATAAATTTTTGCTCAAATTCTTTTCTACGGTATTTAATAACATATGTACTACATTAAATTTACTTTTTTAAAATTCCTTTTTGGACCTAAAAACCAAGAAAAATAAAGAACACTAATCAAATTTAGCGTTGACTTTAGTAATGCTTTCGTGTAAGTTGTGCTTTAAACTCTCTATTCATAACACAGCGTCTCGCGAATGACATCGTTAGCACAATAAGGTGAAAGGATCACTTGCAATTTCATTTCAAAGGTTCGGATCTTTTTATAAAATATATATATACCATTTATGGGGAACTGGAGGTGACCACAAAACCAATTCGCCGTCTTAGAAACGCGTTGTATAGCATAATTAAAACGGTACATGCTATAGGTACCCATCAAGCGCGTGAGAGAAGATGAAACGAATTACTCCGTGAGAGACGCAACAGAGACGACACATATGATAATAATAAGACACCCGTGAGCATTACCGTCTCGTCTAATGACCAATGGAGCGTACAGACAACAGTTTGTAGGTCATACGCAACCAATGGCATCCACCATGTTAGGTGCAGCGGGGTAGGTGGCAATCCGCAAATGCGAAGCGCAAGAATTAATTCTCATCCTCTATGGGAACATCTACACTATAATAGGGGGTCAAATAGCCGGGGAAGGAAGGTCATATTGCTTCGGTATAAAGACGCGATTACGGCTCACGGTGATATCAGTTTCTAACTGACTGCGGTGTGCAGAATTAGTGAGATGGTGCGTGTGTTATTAACATTGTGCGTCTTGACCTATGCGTCTGTGGCGACCTTAGGTCTAGAATCTTGGGATACGGCCGGCGTACGCATCGCAATAAAAGTGTATGAAGAGTGCTCGAAATCCGACGGATTCTCACCGTGTCTTAAGAAGAAAGCGTTGACATTTTTCGACCATCTAAGCCGTGTGGATAAATTAGCCCTCTCAGAAGATCTGGTCATCGTCAAGACCGAAGATGCTTCAATCAACAACTCAAGTAGTCAAATCAACCAGGAAGAATCTCTGCCGAAAGACGCAGACGCTAAAAACGCAGCCCTCGACAATCTGCTATACGATAAAATCACCTCTTTTATTACTTCACGCACTTTAAGATTCACCATGCCGAAAATCACAATGAATTCTCTGGGATTCGAAGAAGGTAATGATATTATAAACCAAAACAATAAAAGTAATCTTTTTTTTTTAAACTGATATTATTTTACAGGAAGAGGAAAGAAGATGAAAGGGATGATGCATGGTATGATGATGGGAGTCGCTGGTAAGATGATGGCCATGGTTCCTGTGGCAATCGCAGGCTTGTTCCTGTTAGCAGGGAAAGCTCTAATCACCGCCAAAATAGCCTTGCTGATAGCCGGGATCATCGCCTTGAAAAAGTTGGTGGCTGCTAAAAACTCCGGAGGTCACTCGAGCAGCGTTTGGGTTGGAGGAGGTGGTGGGGGTGGACACGGAGGCGGTGGCTGGAACAGTGGGGGTGGTTGGGATAAGAGATCTTTGGGTGAACCCCAGGAGTTGGCATACAAAGCTTATGTACCCCAATCGTAATGAGACATCAGGGTGTAATTATAATATAAGACTTAACGTATCTACCTGTACAAAAGTTATTATTTATGATTGTGTGTATTTAAAGGCCAGTTTTCGTGGTCATTTAGGTTTAATTATTTGTACAAATAAGGCATGTTAAATGTTTATATCGATTTTTTTTTTGTTATTTATTATTATTTATGATGCAATATTTTTACTGTAGTGTAATTTATTTTTTTCTTATGTCTGTAATATGTAATACCTGTTTGAAATATCGCTGTATTATTTGCGGATAAATATAAAACTCTTAGCTCTGGTTTGTTGAAATTATTTTGATATACAGGGTGATTCTCAATATGCGGACAAACTTTAAGAGCTGATTCCTGAGGTTATTGATCATAAAATTCATATGAGTATATGTCCAAAACGGTTTTTGGTTTTAAAGTTATTGAATGTTTAATAATAAATTATGAACTATGACTAACACGATATAATATCACAGTTGGTTCTTCAAAAACTATTGTGTTGAGAGGGAATTCAGAAGGAATTCAGGGAGTATTCATTCAGTTTATTGCAAGTTTCTGTTTTCTAAAATCCATTAGACGAATGCTGAGATGTGTGATATGCATTTCGTTTACGGTCTTGCCAATGGAAATTCGCGTGCTGCTAGACGTCTTTATGAAGAACGATACCCGAACCGTATCATCCCGCATCATTCAATATTTGCCCGTCTTCACAAACGTCTTAGTGAAACGGGAATTTTAAAAAACTGACGACTGAAACGGGCACCTATCTACAGTGAGAACTCCACAAGTTGAAGAAATGGTACTAAATGAAATTGAGGAACATCCTATTACAAGCACCAGAAAAATTGTCAGACCATAGTTTGGAGAATATTGAAAGATCAACTATTGTATCCATATCACATTCAACGAGTGCAGACACTTTTGCTGGCAGATTTTCCGCAGCAAAGAGTGGCTTTTTGTCAATGGATGCAACACAAAATCGCACAAAATCCTGACTATTTGGCTCAAATATTCTTCACCGACGAGGTCACTTTCTCTAGAAACACGATTATTAATTTTCATAATAATCACATATGGGCCGACGAAAATCCGCACGAACTAGTGAATGGCCGTCATCAACATCAATTCTCTGTCAATGTGCGGGCCGGAATTGTTGGAGATCACTTGATAGGTCCACATTTTTTACCGGTGCGGTTAAATGGCGAGGTATACCGCAATTTTCTTGAAGAGGAGCTACCCCTACTGCTAGAAGAAGTTCCGTTGCAATTAAGATTACAAATGCATGTTATGCATGACGGTGCTCCAGCGCATTTTAGTTTAGTTGCTCGCGAGTTTTTGGACAATACGTATCCAGATCGGTGGATAGGACGGGAAGGTCCACAACCGTGGCCTCTTCGGTCTCCAGACTTAAATTCTTTGGACTTTTTTCTCTGGGGTCACCTTAAATCATTAGTTTATGCGACTCCCATTGAAAATGTCGATAAACTGAGAAATCGTATTATCACAGCTTTTCAAACAATTCGAAATACCCCTGGTATTTTAGAACGGACTGGCCAGTCAATACGACGGAGGATAGAAGCTTGTATTGCAGTTGGGGGTGGTCATTTTCAACAGTTAGTATAAGTTAATTTTGTTTTACTAATTATTTTGTTAATTTATAATAAAAACATTAATTATGTTAACTTACGATTAAACATTGTACAACTTTAGAACTAAGCGATTTTGGACATATGTTCTTATGAACTTTTATGATCAAAATAACCCCAGGAATCAGCGTTTGTCGCATATATTAAGAATCACCCTGTATAAAAATTACTTGATAAAAATAAAGTTGTATTTCCTTGATTCAAATCTGGTATTAAATTAAATGCTCGAAAATTGAGGAAATATTTTATTATTCGCTAATCATAGTTCCTGTCTGTGACGTTTTGATGCTAAAAACTTACGTCTTGTAACGTTTAAGTGCTTGAGTGAGAAATAAAATTTTGGTCTTTCAATTAAACACCACATTTCAGTAAAAATTACAGGAATTAAAAGGTAAATAAATATAAAATGCTTAAATACCAATAAACTGAATAAATTTGCTCCTGCATTAGCTGAATACCTTACGGGGCTTCGACTAGTGCGAGAGGCCACGGGTTCGAATCTCGCAACTGGTCAACTGCAGTAAACTAGGAAGGAGATTTCTCTTGGCGAGGATGCATTAAATTACTTATTAGGCTTTATATACCCCGAAAAAAAATCGATGAAAAATATGTTACTAATATACAAGCCAACACCAGCACAGCAATGTAAGTAAAGCAAAACACTAGAGCGACGAATAAAAAGGAGCAATAAACTATATGTTTATTGTAATTGTTATTAAATTTTCTTTTGCAACGGTGTGAAGGGACGAGAATTAAAAATATTTTTAAAGAGGTAAAATTTATTGAGAAGAAAAACCAGTGAAGGAAAGTTGAAAAACACTATTTTTTTTTTAACAAACAACTTTAACATTAAAAAAAGTTCGTGCCACTGCCTTGTTTATTTTTTTAATGAATAAGCTTTGCTGTAATCGGCAAAGCTTATTCATTAATTCCCAAAAGTGGATAACACAAACATTTGTTATTTTTTTTTTAAATAAAAAAAAAATGTATAACAAAATTGAACCAAACAGTTTGGTTGTACTTTGACAACGATTGATTATATAATAAGCCAGAAAACGGCAGTTTTGTTGCCGCTTTGAAGTACTGGAAAATGAGGCGCAAAATATCTTCAATCGGTTTCCCGTCATTAAAAACAACTTCACTCCCGTCCTGTCCTCCTTCCATGGCATTTAAAAAAATAAATTGCATCACTAATTGAAAAAAAAAAAATCTTAGAGACAAATAAAAATTTCCTAGCTTTCTTCTGAAAATCTGATCGCCATTTAATTTAATCCTTTCCCCTTATCGATGTTATAGAAAAAAAAATGAACATGCCATTCTCCTTTCTTGGTGTTTAAAAAATAAAAATAAAAATCGCTAGATGAGTGACAGTCCAAGTGCCACCTGCAGTTAGAGATACCCCGACGAAGTAGCTGTTTTCGAGCCGATCACCGGACATAACCGCCACGTACGCCGACAGAGCACCCAATTCAACCCGCCGAGACAACGCCCAGCGCAAAAAACTAACAGAAACCGCAAGTTTATCGCCTAGGTATATTATTTCTTTGTTAGTTATTAGTTGTAACTTCATAGCCATATTTCTCTTTGTCTTTTGTTTAGATTTCAATAACTAAATAACGTTTCAAGAGGGCCCCATTTACCTTATCTTTTATTATTGCTTTGTTCATTTTTTCATTGTTAAGGAATATATTTCATGAATCATTGTATCACATTGTAAATTGTTAAAAAAAAAAAAACTGTTGTTAAAGTGAAACCAATATCTTTCATTCAGATCAGGTAGTCACTGTGTTTGTCCTATACAAAATAAAACTATTACTAATAATACTGCTTTTTATTTAAATTCTATATAAATATTCTCTAAACTTCCTCGTTTCCTGCACTACCTATAAGTGAACAACAATTTAAGGTAAGTATATTGTATATTTATAGCAAACTTCTATAATATCAGGTATTTAGTGGAACGTGCATTAATGGATACTGTTTCTTACCCTCAACAGTAATCCCAAATAGCTTGCATTAATTGAGGTTAATAATGAAGGTGTGATAGCCATTATAGAATGGTAATGCCACTGAAGCACGGCGTATGTATGTCGAAGAATTTCCAAATCGGTTGTTACCGAGTGATAAGATTTTCTCAATGCTTCATATCCGGCTGTCCCGAAACTGGTTCATTTAAAATTAATGGTGGTTTCTGGTAGACCTAGATCAGTTTCTTCTCCCGCAGTAGGATTAGATATTTTGAGACGGGTAGAAGACAACCCAAAAAATTAGCACCCGAGACTTGCTGCAGAACTGAACGTCAGTCATCCTCTCATTTGGAGAATTCTGCGGGAACAGCACTCTATCCCTACTACATTGAACGCGTGTAAGTTCTTGCTTCTCTCGATTATGATGCACGTAGGGTTTTTTTGTCATTGGGTTTTACGATAGCTGGCAGAAACTCCTAATTTTGCGACTCAGATTTTATTTAGTGACGAGGCTGAGTTTACAAGAGACGGAATATTCAATTTTCATAACAATCACGTCTGGGCAGATGAAAATCTCCATGCTGTTGTTGAACTGCATCACCAAAACGTTTTTCGCTAAATGTTTGGCTTGCTATTTTTGGAGACTGTTTAATTGGTCCAGTTTTCTCCCTAATCGTTTAACGGGACAAGTATACTTGGATTTTTTAAGAAATGAATTACCTGTTTTTGTTGGAAGACGTGCCACTTTAAACAGATTAAATATGTGGTTTATGCACGATGGAGCTACTGCGCATTTTCCATCGTAGTTAGAAATTTCTTAAATCAAGATTACAACGAGAGATGGATAGGACGGGGTGGACCAACTGCATGGCTCCTAGGTCCCCCTGACCTGACACCTGTAGACTTCTATGTTTGGGGGCATCTACAACAATTAGTGTACGCACGATCTGTAAACAATTTGGAAGAACTCAGGCAACGAATCGTAAATTGTTGCGAGAATTCGGAGGACTCCAGGAATTTCGAAAGATTGCGTCGATCTTTCATAAGAAGGTGTGAAGCGTGCTTAGAAATGAACGGTGACATGTAGAACAATTTCTTTAGTTTTACTTTAAATAAACATTTGTTTAATTTACATTACGATCAGAATTCTTTGAAAATTTTATCCTACTAAAAACAATATGCAATCGACTATATGTCAAAAACAGTTGAATTGCGGACTATGTGACTAAGACTTTTTGTTTATTTCACCATAATTACAATTGGGTAAAATATCCGACAATCTGTTTTTAACACACTGTATTGTGCTACCTTTCAATATGACCACCAAGCCATCAATCAACCATTATACAATAATATTGGCCGCCTAGAAGAACTCTAGAAGCCACTTAACCTCTATTATTGCCCAGTATCTGTTTTATTTTTTCATAACAAAAACAATTGGCCATTCCTTTAGCTATACATATAACATAATCGTCTGCCTAACAATGGAATTACAACAGAAGTGTATACGTATACACAAACATCCAAAGATCATAACACTTCACATAAATAATATAACGTAGTACAACACACATCCATTCAGCGTAACACGAAGACCATTAACCCTGCCATCCATCACAGCTATACACATTGCACGCACACAAACGCACACAAAAAGCTCGAGTTCAGTTATAATAATACGCCTATTGAAATCATGGCGATTTTCTGCAGCAACGGCCCGTGTAAAGTGTAATAGTTGTGTCATGTGTGGCGACATTTAGATGAGCACTTGTCACAGTCGACATTGCCATATAGAGTGGTGTCACTTCTTCTGGTCGCATCGGCATTAACACAAATATCCACACATGCACATCGTCCACCGTTCGCCCATGATTATTATCGTACCCCGTCGATGCGGTAGAATTAATTCAACCGTAAATATAGGTAATAGTGTGGTGTGCACGGAAGACGAAATGCCGGGGCATGGCGTCATTTTCAGCGACCCGTTAACCAGATCCAATGATCGTAGACTACTGTAATATCGATATTAGTCGAGTTAAGGCTGTAACGGCGATCAAAAGGGGAAAAATGTTGGCATTTTGACGGTCCTCTGTTTTTTTTTTGGAAGAGAAGTGTCGCTCTCGTACGATAATGAACTGTTACGGGATTCTCTTCTTGTGCTGCCTTGTGGTGTTATTTAGCGCTCTATCGTCGAATGATGGCAATTGTTGTGAAGGTAGTGAACAGGCGCCGACGTGGGAAGGTTCGTGGAAGGTGTATCCGACGTCCTCTGCTTCATGGTCAGTTGAAACTAGGATCCCAATGACGCCAGGTATGATAAAATGATAAAAGAAACAATTTATTATGTAAACATGGTCTTTTGGTGTATGTTTTGATTACTATTTGATTGAAAGTATTAATATTACCTGGCAAGTTGTAATTACTCAAAACAAATAAATGATTTTAAACCTAAAATTACAAGGAAGTAACAGCATCACATCAATAAACATGATATACGTTATGTTGTACGCATAACCTAGAATCATAAAACTTCTACGCACTATTTATTGTTTATTTTATAATCTAATTGCTTTTCAAAACCGTTAGTTGAAGTCAAAAGTGTGCTATTTTGTTACATCGCGTAAAGAACGGAGTATGTGTGTATATAAAAAAAGAAATTCTAAATTCTACACTGAGAAAAAAATGCATTCTGTCAAACAATATCACTTTGTTGGAAAAACAAATATTATCGCGTTAACAACATTTTTCATCAAATTGAATATATTTTTATATTAATTGAATATATTTATTGAATATAAGGTTAAAATAACTGAAAGGAAAAATGTCGACAATATTTTGTTAGTTCAAAAGTCGCCAACAAAATATTTTGTTATTCTAAGCAAATCATATTGTTTGAACATTTCACTAGTTCACGCTAGTATATTTTGAAACACACTTTTAATTACTTTCACAAAACTAGTTCTATTAATAAAAGATATTAAAATATTATACAGAAACTTACAGAAATGTGAATTGCAACACAAACCTGCTAAAACAAAAGTATTTAAAACCCCAACAAAAATATACTAAGTTATTATGAATAAATCCTAAAATACATTTTAACAAAAGTCGAAAGTAATTTTATCCTGGGTATAGTTGGCAAGCCGGCAGTACGGCTGAGAAGGAAGGGTGCATCATTGCCAATCTTGAAAGTCAAGCAGCACTATACGGTACCGGTTGTTGGTTGGGTCACCATTCGGACAACACTTCTCAGCAGTGTTGCCAACTTGGTGAATTTTCCACTAAATCTGGTGTATTGAAAGCATGTCTAGTGTACACAAATCATATTCTAGTGGATAGTGAAAAGTTTAGTGGATTTTCTTTAATTTTGGTAATAAATTTAGTGAGTTCATTGAACACAAGACTAAATTACATATAAAATAATAAAATAAATAGGGATATTATTAACATGTTATAAAACACGGTTACAGTTGTATAGTTGTACAGTGGAACCTCGTTAACCCGGATCAATTGGGCCAAGCGCTGATCCGGGTAACACGGACACTAATAGAGAAAAAAAATAATAAAATACAGACAGTACCTACAGAAAAATGGCTTCATTTCCTAGATAAACAAATACACGCACAATACAAACTGAACAATCATATTTTTAAACTCATTTCAAACAAAACTATTTGATACAACGCCCATTTATAAAAAAAATATTCGTCAAAATTGGTTCGGGTTATATGGATATTCGCGTTCACGGGGTCCAATTTAACGAGGTTCCACTGTATATTGTTGTAAATTATTAATATTTGAAGACTACCTAATAAATGTTGTATTAAACTCATATATAACAGATAAAATAAAATGACCTTTGTGTAATAGGTTTTTTTAAAGTAATATTGTGCGAATTATAGTAAATAAAAAATTAAATAAAAGGGGACTTATAATAGAAAAACTATTAATTACATAAATATATAAAATATTTTTTTTTGCTTTTCTTAAAATACTTTATAAACTAATTCCTTTCCCATTTCTAGTGATTTTCTGGTGAAATTATAATCCTGATCTAGTGAAATATGTCTTCTGTTAATTGGCAACACTGCTTCTCAGTGGCTCGGTGTGTTCCGGCACTCTAGCCAACCGCCACCACGACAGCGATAACTGCAATATCCCATACAGGATGTCAGAAACTTATGTCCAATATGGATGGTTTTAAAGTAAAAAAAAACTTTATTTTTTTCCAAATGAAATGTGAAATTTTTCAGTGCAGCGCAGAAAGTTGATATCGACACCCTGTATACCAAATGTGCTATAAGACTGAAAATATTTTCTTTAAATAAATCATAATCGGCCATGAGTACTCTGCAAGTTTCAAACTCAAATTCCTATTAAAAGTTAGAGAAATTCTAATGACCCAGTTCGATGGAATACTCTGTATATGGTATCGTATGCGTCTAACTCTTTCAGTGATCATACATTTTTCACTAATTCAAGGTTTTCTATATCGATTTTATGTCCAGTATCATTTATATGTTGCGCAACGCTGGATGATTCAAGTCTCCCATAACGATAACTTGTTATGTGCTCCTTAAACCTGGTTTCGACCGCATATTTCGTTTGTCCACTGTAAATTTCTGCCTAAAAGATTTGCACATGAAGACTTATAATTAACATTATAACAGGAATGTAATTCACATTACATCTTTCCCATGTAATTCCCATGTAATTTTCCAAACCAAACCATGAATTTACACAATCTACGAAATTTCTTTGATATAAAGCAGATCCACAATATCTAACCAAACTCGCATAATGAATACATCCTTTTCCTCCAAATGGAATGCGTATCATTTTTTTTTACCTGAGAAAGTAAAAAATGTTACAGCAAAATTCCAGGTTCCATTTTTTACGCCTGGAATATTGCGGTAATAATAAAGAAATTTACAACACTCTGCGAATTTACATTTTTTTAATTACTTGCAGCATTTGAATGGAAAAATGCAATAGTATTATTAATACTTTTTTGTTAAAATTCCAGTTTTTGTTCTGTATAATTACTGCACAGATATATCTTTACATTTTTGTATAGTTGTAATATTCTAATAGCCAAATTTAAATATCCCGCCACCATTTTTAGTGAATTTTTAGTGAAGCCGTAAAGTTTTGAAAATAATTGACTGACAATTCAACTTGATCATTGATTTTAATGTACGACTGTTGCTAAAATAAAGGCAATTGAAATAAATATGAACAATTAATGACAACTACACACATATGCAATTATTAAACCTCCCTTCTTTAAGTAAAAAATGATAATTATTTCTACGTAAAAACAAAAATACAAAAACACACTCTAAAATACTTACATACATGGATTAAAATTGAATTCGTGCTTTAATAAATGCCTTATAAAACCAAGTTTTCCATACACTATTTCGTTTTATTAAAATACATTGCATTATCTCCATATTATTTTAATTTTACAGATTACCAAAACCACCAAGATATCCCCGAGGCAAGGAGAGGAAAATTCAAAGTTCGCAGACGTTTCAAGAAATTTCTGTTACCGCTCCTATTGGCTTACAAATTGAAATTTTTCACCCTCATTCCAGTGCTGATAGGCGGTCTTGTCCTATTAACCGGAGCTACGGGACTAGCTGGATTTTTCTTTGCATTATTTGCAGCAGTGATGGGATTAAAGAGTGGACATTATTAGTCTATTATGCAGGGTTAAGCGAATGTGTGGGAATACCTGATTCCTGGCTCAATTATGGATTCTATTGAAAAATAACCTTAAGAAAAGTTTTTGTAGTATTTTGATTCTACTCAGTGACATACTTTGATTTCCAACAACTATCACATATTTCGAGATATGACATCATTGGTAGTTTATTTTTAAATGGACCACACTGTATCTTGTCACATTTTCGGATAGACATTTTTTTTCAAGAATTACAATGATATATACAGTTTGGCGGGTGTGCGGCTTGAGTTAATAAAATAAAGCCTTGATTATTAAAATCTTTTTGTCAAATATGCATGTTGTACATGAACTAACTTTACTGTCAAAAGTGACAGATATAGTTGTTTGGGATCACATTTCGAGGATTTTGAAAATAGAAGGGAAAAAGATGTTAGTAAAAGCAGTTATGAAGTTGGTTTTATAGAATAGGCAGTGATACCCAAAAATGATATCAATTAAAGAAGAACAGTGGTTAGAAGAAATGAATGACTAAATTGGGGTTGACAAGTGTAGAAAATGATCGTTTCGGTCAAAATCTATGAAAGTTTAAATGAATCAAGGCTAAAGGAAGAACACCATTAGGTTTTTTGGCTCATATACATAAAATACTATATACCATATATGTATGTGTGAGCCAATAAATTGATATTATTATTATCTAATAAAGAATATTCGTATTTTGATGTTGCCATGGAAGCTTTTAGCAGAAATGAAATCATTTGCTTTTACACGACTGCCAATCATAGTCAATACTACAGATAATTTCTGCATACTAAAATAGTTGTTCATTATGGGCGAACTAACAGAACGTAACGGAATTAGTTTGTTAATGATGGTTGGTTTTAGAGACAAGTAGAAGCTCTTGAGGATGCATGCAATATTCCCTCATGAGAGTATTTCAAAAGCAACAGTCTCATCAAGGGCGTTGTAAAAGTTTAATGAAACTGGCCAAAATCTGGTCGACATAAAATTGTTACAAATGAAGATAATTCTTTGGATTCTTATTAATCTTCAAGAAGCACCAAAAAAGTCACTAACAAAACTGTCCTTATATTACTTTACTAATCCTTTTTTCTTGTCTAAAAATCAGTTTCATCCGTATTAAAGTATATTTGTAGAGTAAAAGAATTAAATGAAGATAATCCTCATAGAAGGATGCAGTTTTGTCAGGAAATGGTGGATAAGACTGGTCGTAATTGAACTAAAGATGTTAATAACCAACGTTTTATTTAATATCTCAAGCCGCATGCCCACAAAGCCGTACATCATTGTAATTCTTGGAAAAGTGTCTATCCGAAAATGCAAACAGATACAGGGTGATCCATTTAAAAAAGTACCGATGACGTCATATCTCTGAGCATGTGACAGTTGTTAAAAATTAAAGGACGTTACAGACAAGAATAAAAATATTATAACAAGTTTTCTTAAGGTTATTTTTTTTTAATAGAACCCATAATTTCGCCAAAAATGTTCCCACACATTTGCCTGACCCTGTATAATAACAATTTTAAAAATAGTAGCAGTAATGGAGTTTGTACAGTGTAGAAATGAATACGTGCGGATTTTGTATTTATTAAATTTATTTATTTTTTATTTAATGTTGTAAATGAAATAAATGTAATGATTTTATAAAAGTAAAATATTGAAAACCTGGCCCTCTTTCCCTTATACAGGCTGATTCTCAATATATGCGACAAACTTTAAGCGCTGCTTCCTGGGGTTATTTTGATCATAAAAGTTCATAAGAACATATGTCCAAAATTGCTTAGTTCTAAAGTTGTACAATGTTTAATAGTAAGTTAACATAATTAATGTTTTTATTATAAATTAACAAAATAATTAGTAAAACAAAATTAACTTATACTAACTGTTGAAAATGACCGCCCCCAACTGCAATACAAGCTTCTATCCTCCGTCGTATTGACTGGCGAGTCCGTTCTAAAATACCAGGTGTATTTTGAATTGTTTGAAAAGCTGCGATAATACGATTTCTCAGTTCATCGACATCCTCAATGGGAGTCGTATAAAATAATGATTTAAGGTGACCCCACAGAAAAAAAGTCCAAAGAATTTTAGTCTGGAGACCGAGGAGGCCACGGTTGTGGACCTCCCCGTCCTATCCACCGATCTGGATACGTATTGTCCAAAATCTCGCAAACAACTAAACTAAAATGCGCTGGAGCACCGTCATGCATAAAATACATTTGTAATCTTAATTGCAACGGAACTTCTTCCAGCAGTAGGGGTAGCTCCTCTTCAAGAAAATTGCGGTATACCTCGCCATTTAACCGCATCGGTAAAAAATGTGGACTTATCAAGTGATCTCCAACAATTCCGGCCCACACATTGACAGAGAATTGATGTTGATGACGGGGCATCCACTAGTTCGTGCGAATTTTCTTCGGCCCATATGTGATTATTATGAAAATTAATAATCGCGTTCCTAGAGAAAGTAGCCTCCTCGGTGAAGAATATTTGAGCCAAATAGTCAGGATTTTGTGTTACATCCATTGACAAAAAACCACTCTTTGTGGAAAATCCGCCGGCAAAAGTGCCTGCACCCGTTGAATGTGGTATGGATACAACACTTGATCTTTCAATATTCTCCAAACTGTGGCTTGACTAATGTTTAAAGCAAACGCAATTTTTCTGGTGCTTGTAGTAGGATGTTGCTCAATTTCATTTAGTACCATTTCTTCAACTTGTGGAGTTCTCACTGTAGATGGGTGCCCGTTATCAGTCGTCCGTTTTTTTTAAAATTTCCCGTTTCACTAAGACGTTGGTGAAGACGGGCAAATATTGAATGATGCGGGATGATACGGTTCGGGTATCGTTCTTCATAAAGACGTCTAGCAGCACGCGAATTTCCATTTTGACAAGACCGTAAACGAAATGCATATCACACATCTCAGCATTCGTGTAATTCATTTTAGAAAACAGAAACTGGTAATAAACTGAATGAATACTCTGAGAACTATTGACAAATATTGAAATGACAAATAAACAATTCCCTCTCAACACAATAGTTTTTGAAGAACCAACTGTGATATTATATCGTATGTTAGTTATAGTTCATAATTTATTATTAAACATTCAATAACTTTAAAACCAAACCGTTTTGAACATATATTCATATGAACTTTTATGATTAAAATAACCTCAGGAATCAGCTCTTAAAGTTTGTCGCATATATTGAGAATCACTCTGTATAATATTAAATAAATGGATTAAACCGTTTCTAAGTTACCAATGCATTTCTAATAGGTAACAGGGTATAAAGAACAGTAAGAAACAAGATCCGTTTACCACTAAATACGTCATTAATTTGAGAAAATGCGCCATAAATTCTGCGATTATTAAAAGCAGCCTTTTAAAGTCATTTAATTCATTTTACCGTTATACCTGAAGTTGATTACTTTCCTCTACGGTACTCATAGAGTTTATTTACGTGTTTAGAAATAAATTAGCAAAAAAAAAGACAGCATTAAAAACGCTAATAGGTAAGATATATTAGCAATTAAATGATAAATTTCACTCATTTAGTAAATTCATTTCGTTATAATAATAATAATAAAATAAATTAAAACAGTTAATGTGTCTAATGTAGTCTCTCAAAATGAATTGATGAAAGTAAAATATGAATTTTCTAATAAGAATGCTAATCTATATTAAATTATATGCTAAATATCACAAAAATAACGCTGAAGGTTATGTCTGAGCTATATCCAAGTCAAATATTTGTGCTATTTGTGTTGCATACAATTGCTGAAAGTGCAGGCTGTCCCATCCAAGACTGCGTCTTTGATTATAGCCCTATTTTTGATTTTAGGAAAATGTGTTTTCTATAAAAGTTTTACACAATTCAATGCTGCATAACCTAAAAATATTTTTAACTATACAGAGCGTTTCAAAAGTAGGAAATCGCATACTTACACCGTTATTTTAAATGATGCAACACACTATTACTCCATAATATTGTTAGCGGCAAATAATAGATCAGAGTTTTTATAGATATTCATAAGACATTGGTTGTTAAAATAAATATTTGACTTGTCATTGTCCGTATTAAAAGTAATAAAGTAGTTTACAATATATTATTCCATTTTTAAATTCTACAAAGAAAAATAACATCATTTTATATAAGCAACTATGTCTATCGCTGATAACAACAGTGTTATTTACGCTTTTGTGAAAAAAGCCTCTGTGTTGAAAGCTTTTGATTAAGGCGGCTTAGTTTGCATGTGCATTTGTTTTAGATGTTACCTACTAATTTAAATATCATACATACATACTTAGCTTGATATAACAGTGAAATTAAAAGCATTATAATTATATATAATAGGTGCCCACTATAGTGATGAACATTTGCTTAACTTTAGGGCAAGGTAACTTGATTATAGCAGCCTATATATTTGCTTATGCTAAATTAACCCTTAAGCAAAGCCCTTTCATCCTTTCAATTCATACTAAACATTTGTGACGCCTCATGCAGGATATTGTAGATAATTATTTAATAAGCAAAATTAATTAAGCAAAATGTCAAGATTATAGTGGACACTTGCAGATAATTATAATGGTTTTAGTTTCACTGTTGTATCAAGCTAAGTATGGGTATATGGTATTTAAAATTAAAGTATCTAAAACAAATGCATATACAAACTACGCCGCCTTAACCGAAAGCTTGCAGTAGAACCAGTTTTTTACAAAAGCTTAAATAACGCCGTTGTTATTATATAGCTTATATAAAGTGATATTATTTTTCTTCCTGGAATTTAAAATTGGAATAATATATAGGGCGTTCCATTTAAAATAGCGGAGTAAGTATGCGTTTTAATGCTTTTGGAACACCCTGTATAGTCAAAAATTCTTTTAGGTTATGCAGCACTTCTATAAAACTGTTATACGAAAGATTTTCTCGTAAAATCAAAAATAGGGCTGTAGTCAAACATCCAGCCTTCAGGAACTGGGTGCCCCTTGTAGGAACACCTGGACAAGTGTCCCTACAAGGTGATTCACTAAATTTTCTTTTACATCAAATGCTCAATGGAAAACACTGATATTCTGCTAGGTAGATCCTGTTTTTTTATAAGTTTTGCTTTAAACTTACTTAAAATATAATAAACTTGAAAATAGTTTAGAAAGAAAAAACTAACTATCCAACTATTGCAAATCCCAACAGCCTGTTAAGAGAAGCATGATTAAATCTAATATCGCAAAACAATCTCTTTAATTTTAAAGAAACTACTACAATTTTAGTAAATTTTACAAAATACAAACAAATAAAATTAAATAATAATGATAATAACTTTTATTGTTGTCAAAGCAATAAACTTGATAAAAAATTTAATAAACCTACATTATTTACAAACTATTCAGTAATAAGCACATTAGTAAAATGAAATCTATTTTCGGAATTTTATTGTGAAAAGTAAAAGGCTATAAAAATGTAAATTAATTCCGTTTTATACATTAAAAATTCCGGTTATCCAATAACATATCAATGAATCCGAATTAATATCATTTGCATTCGATTTCTATGGATTTACATATTTATAAGTTATACTTTTGATTGAAATTAGATATTTTAAAAACTCTATTTCAATCTTCCATGCCAACCTGGACGTTTGATAAAACATATTTTTTGCCTGATCGTACAAGGTATAGTTATTTAATTGTTTTGTTTTTTTTGCTGTCTTTTTTACACATTTTTACCATTTTTCTTTTAAAATGGAATTACTATATACTAAATAGGCTATTCCACGTAACTGGTTCATTAAAAGGTTATGATGTTCTATTATTTACTTATATTTGAGATTTTGACATCAGTATCTGTTCGATTGGAACTATAAATGCAAAAATACCTAACCAAAATATCACTCCGGTTGACCGAAATGGATGTCAACTTTCTTATTTTAAATAGAATGATATAATTTTTTATTCATTTTTGGATTCTACAACTATAAATACGTCAGTTTTCATTAGCTATCCCTATAGCTACATGTTGCCGTTTTTGAGTTATTTAAGTTTTTTCTTTTTTTTTTTTAGTCATTATCATTGCATCATTGAGAAATTAATATCTCGGTTAATACTGCAAGTAGAGACTCCAAATTTGCTATGTTATGAATGTAGATATAACTCTAAGAAACGGTAAGCACACTTTACATTCTAACATACAGGGTGTTCAAAACTGAGGAACAAAGTGACATATTTTCAAATGCAGAAAACTCATTTTTTTGAAATAGAACACCCTGTATTTTAATTCGGAATTAGGAGTAAATATCATCCCCTATCACTTATATGAGCATTCCCTATACCTATCTTTAATAGATTTTGAGATATGAGCGACTTTTTGTTAAACAGACTTAAGTAGCCCTATCTTTAAATGTTTGTAGCTGGCTCTGAAATGGATTCACGTCAAATTCATGTATTATTTTTGAATAACCATACAAGAATGTCTGTTCGAATAGTCATTTCTATTAATATTGCGTTGTACGAAAGTGTAATGACAATGATATACATAAACACTTTTAGTTAGTCAATGAATTTGACATTAACCCCATTCAGAGCCAGCTACAAACATTTAAAGATAGGGTTAGTTAGTCTGTTTAACAAATAGTCGCTCATATCTCAAAATCTATTAAAGATAGGTATAGGAAATGCTCATATGAATTGATAGGGGATGATATTTACTTCCTAATTCTGAATTAAAATACAGGGTGTTCTATTTAAAAAAATTGAGTTTTCTGCATTTGAAAATATGTCACTTTGTTCCTCAGTTTTGAACACCCTGTATGTTAGAATGTAAAGTGTGCTTACCGTTTCTTAGGTTATATCTACATTCATAACATAGCAAATTTGGAGTCTCTACTTACAGTATTAACCGAGATATTAATTTCTCAATGATGCAATGATTACGACTAAAAAAAAAAGAAAAACGTAAATAACTCAAAAACGGCAACATGTAGTTATAGGAATAGCTAATGAAAACTGACGTATTTATAGTTGTAGAATCCAAAAATGAGCAAAAAATTATATCAATCTATTTAAAATAACAAAGTTGACATCCATTTCCGGTCAACCGGAAGTGATATTTTGGTTCAAGTATTTTACATTTATAGTTCCAATCGAACAGATATTGGTGCCAAAATCTCAAATACAAGTAAATAATAGAACATCATAAACTTTTAATGAACCAGTTAAGTGGAATACCCTGTATAGCTATACAAAATAATCTTAGGTTTACAATCAAATTCACTTCTATCTCTTTCTATTAATACCTACAAATATTGACTTTGCAATTCGAATTACCGCAAAAAACGAAACCAGTAAAGCTGTTACATTTGCATTAATCCATCGCAATCTTCTTTGTAACACATACATCCTCATTACGGAAACAAAGAATGAAAAGAAGAACCGGCATTTCGTCCAATATATCCACCGACACATCGAACATGTATTCATTGTAAGTGACGACACGTTTTTAACATAGAATTCCACAGTACGTGAACATTATTACTAAAAGATGCCCCTCCACGTGACAAATGTCAATATAAAGGCAAAACAAAACCAAATGATTTGTATTAATTTATTTGTTTCTGTCATACGACTACCAAGTACCTGACGAGTGGCCATTATAGGTCGTTATGGCGAAGTACAAGGGCGTGATCGTTGTCCTAATTGCCCTAACGGCTACCAAGATAATGGCAGACGAATATGAGTCTTGCGGTGATAGCTTAGAATGCGTTGAGGCGAATTTAGTGAAGGCCGTAGACAAAATCGATTCGGAAAAGACGATTTCGTTTCTGGACGATGCTCTTGTCATTGAAAAGACCAAAGAAGTTGATGTGGGAAGGAAGAAAGAAGACTTATTCGATAGGCTGATGAGGTATTTGGCTTCGCATGAAGTCAAACTCAGGATGCCAGAAATTAGTGCAAGAGAAGTTGGTAAATATGAATTTTTATTCTTGTTATATTGTCGTTATTAAAAAAAAAAACATGATGGCTCTTTTAAAATTATCAATTATTAAAATTGTGTATAATTATTCAATTAATTAGAATTGTGTAATGACAAAAGATATAATTTTTAATTTCTTCTATTCACTAACACAAACATATTTCCAATACAAAATAATTTTAAAAAACAATTTTACCAATTTCTAGTATCATTGCACAAATTGTTTTATAGTATATAAAGAAAAATTTTAAATAAAATAAATTTCGAAATAATTTTTTGCATAAGATATATAGATGATTGCATATATAACCGCGTTAGAAGAAAAAAATATACCAGTTTTACTTAAAAATTTTAATTCCTTTCATCCAAGATTAAAATTTACAATTGAAATCGAAGAAAACAATAGCATTACCTTTTTAGACCTCAAACTCATCAAAAATGATAACAAAATTCTAACTAAATGGTATACTAAACCAACATAGTCTGGACGTTATCTTCACAACCTTTATCTCAAAAAGTTAGTGTTATTATTAGTTTAGCTGGCAGAGCAATAAAATTAACAAGTCCAGTTTTTCGATCAGATACTATTAACAAAGCAAAAAATATTCTAGAACAAAATAATTATCTAAATTCTCTCATAAACAAAATTTTCAAGCAAAGAATTTTTCCTTTTTATAATAAATCAACAAAAAATATAAATAATAGTCAAACAATTACAAAATTTATAAAAAATTCTTTATGTTAAACATTTATCCGAAAAAATAAATCAAATTTTCAAGCCATATAATTACAAAATTGCCCAACACAAACAAACTACAAAACCAAATCTATTCAAAATTAAAATCAAAAATTGAAAAAAGTAAAACATCACACATAGTTTATAAAATAGACTGTCAAAATTGTAATGGTGTATATATTGTGAAACCAATGCAATATTTGGAAAATAGAATAAAAGGACAGAAATATAACAAAAATCTTACAGCTTAAAAAAACATGAATAACTCAAATCAAACTTTGATTTCAACAACTAAACAATTTTTAAACAAAGAACAAAATTTAAAAACACGTAGTATACTTGAAATAATTCAAATTTATAAACATAAAAACGCAGTTAATGATAAAACCGACATACAATATTTCACAAAATTATATAATTTAATTTTATAGCTAAATACAATATTTTTAAAGAACTAGGTATTTAATTACAAAATTCAAATACAAATAATCAAAACACGCTATTTTAAAACGCAATCTTTAAATAAAACATAATGATATATTCAAAATCCTAGTAAACAAAACAATTTGTCATTTATTAAACAAAAAAAAATTATTCATAATTTATACTTTTTACATTTTATATTTATATACTTGAAAACGCTTTGAAATAAAGCGAAACGTTGTAGTAGCCATTGATGTTTTCAATATTTATGACCTAAAAATCAAGAAAAGAAGAAATTGAAAATTATATACATGGTCAAGAAATGAAGCCTTAAAAATAAAGATATAATTTTCTTTACAAAAAAAAAAAAAACATGAAAACTTTTAAGTTTCTTTGCAGTTGTCTTTATATATTAAACGCAGTTTTCAACATCAACTTTGAATATAATTATCTAGATTATAATTTCTGTGGTTTTATCGCAGTTTTAGAATAATTGTTATTAACAATTTCGTTGTCAAAATAACAAATCGGGAATAAAATTTGTTATGTTATGTTTATTTATACCCAAACATATCTGTCTTCGACATTTATGTTTATGTGTCAATTTTTTTTCAAAAACTTCTTTTTTGTGGCGTAGATAAGCTTTTGTTTCAGATTTTTTTTTTTAAATTAACCTGATTCTATTAGTATACTTACAGATTCACGAAATCCGTCCAATTTAAGTCAAAAAAAGAATCTATCAGTTACTTTGACACACTAAAAATTTTAGGTAATTTTTTTTGGTAAAAATCAAAAAACTTTTTTGATAAATTTTCCGCACTGAATGAGGGTAAATGTATAGAAACTTAAGGAAAATATTAAAAATTTTCCACACAATACAAGTATTTTACGTGATTATAGGAAAATTTCTGTTTCTTAGAAAAAAATCTCTAACATTATAATATTACCAAGAAAAATATTAATATCTCTTAGGAAAAACTTAAAATTTCTTACAATTTAGAAAATTACAGTTAAAAATAATACCTTTTATTCAAATAAATTATCTTAACAGCAAAAAGATATTTTTTGGATATATGATATCAAATATTTACGTATATTTCTTAAAGAAGCTATTTATTTTGTACAATAGTCCAGTAACTCGAAATTTTAAATGACCCCAAAGGAAAAAAAAGGAAAAAAATCCATGGGATGGGAGACCAATGACTCCTCTACGACATATCCACCTATTTGGGAATGTTTCATTTAAAAAGCTTCTAGCATTAAGGTCACAGTGAGGGCGTGCTTCATCTTCTTAGCAACCAAACATTTACAGGCAATTCCCCGTCATCCTCAACATTAGGAAGGTCAAGTAAAAGATCTAAATATCTTTGTCTAGTTCGTCCACCACGAATGAAGAAAGGACCAATAGTAAGGTTCCAGAAAGTACCAGCCCAAATATTTAATTTTTACAAATGTTGTGTATCCATTTCTGGCATCCAATGAAGCTTATCTATTGACCAATTGTGGTGATTAACGGTACCATTCAAACAAAACAGTAGCCTCGTCATAAAACAACAAATTGTATGTAAAATATTGGTCATTATTGCACATTTTACGGTCAGAATCTCCGTGCAATGATTCTTGGCGTAATTGTAGTTTATATCAATGATATTTTTGAGGCTTCAATATTCTAGCTACTTAATAGGCTTATATCATAGTTCAGTGCAAGAGACGTAGTGGAAAATTGTGGAAATTCCTCTAATGCTATTACAATACCTTGAACAACAACTTTATTACTCCCAACTTTTGATCGTCCGCATTTCCGATTAAGTTGAACCTTCTCAAAGTTTTACTAATGACAAATCGTGTTATTGAACCCGGTCTTGATGTAAATTATTAAATAAATCCCCCATACTTCGCCATGCATTCTAATCCAGTCATCAAATCCAATCATTATTAGAATTTCAACTCATTTTTTTTCAGTTCCAGTAATTCCTCATTTTAAGATGTTTTGGAAACAACTATTTATTTCTGATAATTGTCAAGATTTGAAGATAACTAATTGAATGATAAAAAAATATGGTTGTCCAAAACAACGGACACATTTCAATGTTTTGAAAACGAAAATGCTGCCAAAAAGATGTTTCTTATTTTGCAAAATATATCATCACACAATGAACATTCATGTTTGGCTACTGGTTTGCATTAATTCTTTCAAATCTTTTAACTTTCATTGTTATCATTTTAATGACTATCTGCATTCGATATTACATAAAGAAAACACATACTTATATTTTATATGAAATAACACACATAACAATACAGTTTCACTTTTACAAGTGACCCAACAAAGCAAAGTTCCTTTTTTAAATACCAAAACCGTAAAACTGCATAAAATTCTACAGCATTGTATTCACAGCAGACATCATAACGGTCCAAAGCATTCCAGACTGTGCTATATACATAAGCCAGCGCGCCAGTGGAAACTACTGAAAACGCTTTCCTAAGCATCGTCATTTATACTCGCACTTGAATCCGGATCAACGCTTCCAAACTGACCATTCCGCCTCCGGGTAACTAATTAGTTTTTTCTTCCACTTTTTTTTTAATCCGAGAGAAAACTGACCCACTTAAAAACAGGTGGCGGACGATACAGATATGAATGATTTTGAATAATACTTCAATCGATCGCGAATTCTGACAATTTTCATGTTTCTAATTGTGCTAATTTTTAAACGGATGCTATTAATGCCATTAAGAACGCATTTCTTATATTTTATCTCCTCTGCGAGCAATTCCTAATTCATTTAAGAGCTATGTATAACTAAACCGAAATATACAGCAAATGAGTAACGTATGTATGTACACTTCTCACAGGAAAAATCGGGACACCAGCAATTCAGAATTTTAAAATTTCTTGATTGTAAATGCAACTTTCGGAGGACGTATTCACTTATCATAGCCATAAATCACTTAATTATGTATATTACTGCGATCAAAGGTAAGGACTAGAAATTTAAACAGAAAAATAAATATATAGAGAGAAAAAGGTTTTATGTATAGAATAAACAAATATGAGTTTCGGTGGCGGCGTTTCCTTTAGAAATACCAATGAAAAAAAAAATACATAACAAAAAGAACTCTTGAATAGAGGACTTTATTTAGAAACATATATGTATTTAACTTGTTTGATGTTATGTAGAGATAATTCTTTTTAAGAAAACATGTGGTGATGGGATTTTATTATTTAAAATTATGTTACTTGTTAGTGCTGCTTTGATATTAGTTACTTACTTGGATTTATGCTCGCGAGTATCAGTTTAGCAATAGATAATCTCAGTCAGCCTTCTCAGTTTTGGGATAATATGATTTTCACATATATTTATTGACTACACTATTATTGATGTATTAATTACTATTGTTGTTTAATATTCTTAAATATTGTATTACTATAAAGTTTTCTTCTATCTATAAAAAATTACAAAAATCAGGTTTAAGATTATTTATAAAATTCTTAAATAAAGTAAAATAAGTTCACAAAGAAATTATTTATTTTATGAACCCTTCGTTTATTGTATTCTCAGGAAATATATCTTAGCTATCGCCTGTGTAATCTGACGTCGTTGATCTATTTTCTTGAAATATGGCCAACACTGGGTCTCTTTACAAACTGTCTGTATGTAGCACAGGTTTATTAACAATTATTTAAATATTATTGGATTTATAATACATAACAAACATTGTAACAAAGCATATTGTTCGTCAATCTCAGTTAGTGCTAAAATATTTATTGTTGAATTTGATACATTTAATACTTTTTCGTTGCTACTGCCCGAAGCTGTGTTACAGACTAAAAGTGTTAGCTATATTTCAACAAAATAGAACGACATTGGATTACACAGGCGATAGTTATGATTTATTTATTGAAAATACAATAAACGGAGGGTTAATAAAATAAATAATTTCTTTGCGAAATTAATTGCTTTAAAAATTTTGTAAATAATCTTAACCTGTTTTTGGTAATTTTTTAATACATAGAAAAATATTTTGTAGTAATACAATATTTAAGAGTACTAAACAACAACAATAATGAATACATCAGTAATAGTGCAATTAATCAATGTGAAAATCACATTGTTCAAAAACTCAAGAGGCTGTTTGACATATTGTCTATTGCTAAAGTATTACTTGCGGGCATAAATCAAACTAACATAAGTAACTAATATCATAGTAATAGGTAACATAATTTTAAAATCCCATCGCCATATGTTTTCTTAAAAAAAGAATTATCTCTATATAACATCAAACAAGTTAAATACATATATGTGTATTTCTAAATGGTGCCGTTTACTCAAGAGGCCTTTTATTTGTTGTTTTTTTTTTTTGCATTAATATTTCCGTATTCGGTATTTCTAAGGAAACACCGCCACCGAAATTCCAATGTGTTTTTTTTTAATGTATAAACCTTTTTCTCTATATATATTTATATTTCTGTTTAAATTTTTAGTCTTTACCTTTGATCTCAATAATACACACAAAAAAGTGATTTATGGCTTTGATAAGTGCATATATCCTCTGAAAGCTGCATTTACACACAAGAAATTTTAAAATTCACGATTGCTGGTGTCCCGATTTTTCCTGTGAGAAGTGTATATAGTTGATTTATAGCACCGAGAATATAAATTGAATAACTAATATCGTTTGATCTTCACTTAGCACGTTTAAGTCCGTTGATGATTTAGTCGCGTTAAGCATATATAGATACATTGAATTTCCATTTTCTGAAACGGATATCGGCGACATACATATGTGCTTCTAACAGGAACTTTTCTCTTCGCAATGTAGTAAAACTTGGTAAGAATTAATTTTCCGTGCAAGATTTATTTTATTACAAGGTTGCGTACTTGAAATCTAAATAATTGCAAATAACTTTGACGGAGAAGTCGCATAAAAACAACTTTCTTCGTCTATCCATAAAGCGTGAAATAACGAATAGAGGAATAAAAAAAAAATTATAATCTACTGTCCAAATTCCAAACATCGTTTAAATGTAATATTTTTATTAGTATTTTCCATTTTGTCATGTTAGAATCAATCTAAGAACTATTTTCTATATTTAAAAACTCTAGGGAAATACTTAAGATAACGAAAAAGAAATAGTTTCTGTGAAATAAGTCAAAAAGAGGGATTTTTCATGAGAAAAGAAGAATTGGGGGTACACATACAGAGTGTTCTCAAAGTCGAGTCATTTATTTTAACATGTGCACGATGCGTAAAGAGAAGTCAGTTTACCAAAAATCCTTTATATAAAACTTGTATAATGACAGAGTTCGTAGCTACAATAGAAATGAGAAAAACGCATGGCCACTGGTAAAATTGATCCTGTGCTTGAAATATTTATTATTCCAAGATTGTTAATTTATTGGGTTAGCGCAAAGTCTTACTTGGTGAATGCGTACTGCTGTGTACTGATTGAATTAAATGAAAATGCAAAATGAAATTAACTACCTCAACGGATAAAATTTTAATGAACGCAAAAGAACTATTAATCTCAGAGTTACCCTCGCAAATTAAAACTTGAATCTAACCACGAAACAAAATGGCAACCAAGACTTAAAAATTCGTCTACTCACGTCAATAGTCGAACAAGGAAATCCTTGACAGAATTCTACAATTGTTTTTCTTACAAAAATCCCTCTCTCAAAATCGTACAACGCAGACGTATAACGCCGTATACGCCAATATTCAATAGAATCCGCAATAAATCAGCACAAGCGACCAACAGACAATTTAATGAATGTAAAAATAAAAAAAAAAACTTAACACTAAATAAATTAAAATGATACAATAAACTCTTCAACTAAACTTATACCAAACAAAATATAAATTGTGAAAAAGTCTCGGTAAATTAAACAACAGCTGTAATAGGTAATAGGTTCACTGCGTCCTACCCATCTATTCAATTATTCTCCAACATTTATATAAATGACTTTTGGTAAACTGTATAAAGTAAATGACTCAACTTTGAGGACACCCTCCATATTCATTTTTCGTTAAAAGAAAACGCTGGAACACTTCGGACTTAGTTTTTAAAAATACATCTTAATATTTAACATTAACATAACTTCACGATCGTCATTTGTTTTGTCATTATAGTTATGACGTCATCATTAAAATTAACTGCTAATCTGGAATTTTAACTTTTATATAAATCTTTTTTGGTAAACTGACTTCTCGTCAGGAATTGTACAGCCTGTTAAAATAAATAACTCAACTTATAGAACACCCTGTATATGCTTTTGGATTTATATTTCGTTTTAAAAAGAAATACTGAAACTATGTCAGATTTACTTTTAAAAATACACCTTAATATTTATTGGACATTAACACAATTTTTCGATCTTCATTTATTTCGTCATTAGTTATGACGTCATCACAAAAAAAAATGACAATCTAGAATTTTAACTTTTATATAAATCTTTCTTGGTAAACTGACGACTTTCCCTTTACGAGTTGTACAACCTGTTAAAATGAATGACACAACTTTGAGAACACCCGGTATATCCTTTTGGATTTATATTTCGTTTTAAAAAGAAATACTGAAACATGTCAGATTTACTTTTTAAAAATACACATTAATATTTAACATTAACAACTTTTCGATCTTCATTTGTTTTGTCATTAGTTATGACGTCATCGTAAAAGAAAATAAATAAAAAAACTAAATTTTTAACTTTTATATAAATCCTTTTTGGTAAACTGACTTCTCTTTACGAGTTGTATTATAACCTATTAAAATGAATAACTCGACTTTGAGAACACCCTGTATATTCTTTTGGATTTATATTCCGTTTTAAAAAGAATCACTGAAACACATCGGATTTAGTTTTTAAAAATACACCTTAATATTTACCATTAACACAACCTGTAGCTGCATTTGTTTTTTTTAGTTATGACATCATTACAAAAAAAATGACGATCTAGATTTTTAATTTCTATATAAACAATTTTTGGCAAACTGATTTGTCTTTACGAGTTCTACACACCTTGTTAAAATAAATAATTTAACTTTAAGAACACCCTGTATATCTGACTGAATTTGTACTTGCTAAATGTAATGCTAAAAAAAAACTCTGAAATATGTGATTTAGTTTTTAAAAATAATATTATTTTTAATATTTTACATTAACACCACCTTAATAGCCAAATTTAAATTCTCCGCCAAAATTTTTAGTGATTTCAACGTAAAGGCATTAAAATAACTATTGATGTAGTACAAAATGTTTTAAAGTTGAAGTTACTAAGAATAATAGCGGGACATTTAAATTTGGCTATTAGGGCGCTTCTTGATCTTTATTTGTTTTGTGATTAGTTACGACGTCATCACAAAAAAATTAAATGACAATCTGGAATTTTAAATTTTATATAATTTTTTTTTTGGCAAACTGACTTCTCTTTACGTGTCGTACAACCTGTTAATAAAAATGTTGAAATTGTTTGTGAAAATTTAAAGTGTCACAGCTCTATCAACCCTAGTAACAAAATTTAAATTTCGCGCAATTATTTTTAGTAACTTCAAGCTTGAAACACGAAATTACGAATGATTTTGTATTAGATTACTAGTTACTTTGATGTCTTTCTGTTAAAGTTACTAAGAATAATTGTGGGAAATTTAAATTGTACTACTAGGGAAGATGTTAACAAATTTTCAGCCTCAGTCGACTTTTCTAACTTTTTAACTTTTAAATTGTATCTTACTGTCCCAAATGTATTTCAACAAATATCATTTTTAACCTTTCTTATGCTTTGATATGCTTACGACCAACTCGTACTGTCAATGTCATCCTGATGAAGTAGTAATAAAAATTACGAAAGCTTGATTCAACAGTGATTTGTTTTTTTTTTTTTCATTGGTAGCTCTGACCGTTTATAACCAATAGCTTTTTGCTGAACCTCAACGTTGTGTGGTCACGTACTTCTTGTCCAACCATGTGAATAACATCTTGATCTCTGATTTTTTATTTATATCTCACTAAATAATAAACTCCAACAAGTAATTTATCATTAAATACATCTGTATCTTATAAAAAAAAAACGTAAATAAAAAACATGTTAACATTCGACATTAGTATATATATTAGATATAAGAAGCATCTCAGCACCAACGATCTTACAGCCATCCGAACACCGAAGAGAATGTCACCAAAAGATACGCGATCGGTTCGTTGAAAGTCTTGACACGCGTACATAAACATAACACGCGAGCAGAGATCCATCTTCCGACAGTAAATAAACTTTCAAATGATTAGAAAACAAGTTCACCGGGCGCAACAGGTTTCAACTGTATACGCTGCTCTGCCCCTTCCTTCTCACTCGCGCGTCGGAAACGACCAGAAAAAAACTAAATTCTCCTACCTACCTACCCGTCAAGGAACAACTCTCGAACACGGCACGCGGACCGTCTCGCTGGCTTACTGACACAGTTATCTACTTCCGGTTGTCCGTGACCCTAATTGAGGCTGTAAGCGTTTCTCCTCGCTCAGGTATTTCTGCGGCCCCACCACAAACGCTCGGAGACACGGCTCGAGGTGGCTGTGTGTGTGCACTTGTTGCATCTGACAGGTAGATAGATTTTGTTTATAACAGGCGGTCGTTGTGCGGTTGCCAAGGTAGATCTGTTTGGATCGTGGCGTTCAAAACATCGCGCGCGGAAAATGAAATTAGCAGTAATGTAGTATTCATATATATTTCATCATAATTAAATCATTACAAAATGCGTTATAAATTTGTTATGGACATGGATGTTGTACAACATTCGTACCTTTGTCAAATAAGTATATGAAATTAATAATAAAATAAATATGAATAGTTAAAAGCAAATAAATATGGTATGGATAAAAGTAAAGAATAAACAGTGGCAAAATATACCTACTCTCTGTCTATTTAGAGTTTTAACCAACGTCATCGATTTTTGTCCGTATGAATCAAATCGATACTAGTCAAAATAAAAACCGTATAAACAGGATATCTTATGCGCGGTTTTTTCAGTATTGGTTTAAATTCGATTTTGAGTTTACGTTCGAATTTTACGTTCAAACCGTATTATATTACTGGTCACAGCATTAGTTGAACCTTGAACCGAACAAAAAAATTGTTGCATTTTGAACGGAGTTCTGTACGAAGCTTAAACTTTAATATCTCCCTCAAATTGAATATAACCATAACATATAACCTTAAAATAATTGTTTGTGACATTTGATGTCACTCTGATATTAACGAATTTACTGGAATTTTCTGATGACGAAGACGTTATTAATTGAACATTTTGGGCGTGTTAGAAACCAAGAATTATAAGTGATTCAAAATTTCAATCAATCACAAAACAGAACATTCACCCAAGGACGTCCATTGCTGCTTGAACTTGAACCATACATCGTTCAAATCCATTTCGGCCAATTCAGGCCTCGAAATCCGACATCATGTCACGACAACAGTTCTTTTCCTCGTGACCATGACATTTTGTAAGTTATAATTCAATGATGCTTTTGGTTTTGAGTTCATCCTTCAGAGTTTGCAAAGTAACATGTTTCCCTAAAGTCATACTTCTATAACAAAATCATAAACCAATTATATAACTGCTGTTACTTTGCTGATACATGTTGTAAATAGTATTTTGCACTTCCATTTTAGTTGTCTCTCGTAGATCTCTTGTTTTTGGCTTAATACGCGGTCTCTTTTCAGGATGAAATGAGGAAACAGGATTATGTGGTTTTCTCTTTTTTAAATTCCAAACAGTCTGTGTACTTACACCAAGTGCTTCGCTTACTTTCTGCAAAAATACATACTTTACAAATTGATTGTATTAGAATATCTACCCCGTAAACAGCACTTAAAGGTAATAAAGGTGCCCCATTTTCTTTTTCCCTCTCAAAATATGCCAGAGCATTAAGCACAAGCTCCTGTGCCTTAGAATTCAACCGTTTTCCAGGCTTTTTCTGTGATAATAATAACATTAGTCATTGTTTGATACATTCTCTTTATTCAAAATAACTTACCTACTAAAAACTTTATAGAAGGCTCTGTGCTCTAAAAAGAACAATTTTTTCTTGCAAAATATACAAAAAAAAACCGAAAAAATGGGCGAGAAACAACTAATAATAAATCAAATACACAAACTAACCACGCTATAGGTTAGATTTGATAACTGACAGGTGCCATGATAGAAACCGGAAACGATGCACTATTTTAAGTATTGTACTTAAACAATGCAGTAATATGGCTATCTCTATCTGTCACATTCATGAAATTACTCCTTGTATCTTTTTCTGCGAGACAAACGGAAACTTCTTTTTTCAATAGCAATACTTGAATAAAATAGTCAAATCAGAAGATTGTCTTTACTTGTATGACATATCAATGACGTTGGTTAAAACACTAAATGGACAGATAGTATGTCTACAAGAAAATATTATATGTGTTATAAAGCCTATTAAGACGTTGTAATACCCATCAAAATTTAATTAATTCTTTTTCGTTTAATATATAACAAAAATATTTTAGCAATACATACTTGTGTAAATATTGCAATAAGTAAATAATTAATTGTTACAATGAACTAAGGCAGTTAAATGTATACAAAAAAAAACGAAACTTTAAAAACACAGAACCATAATTTCATAACCCAAATACGCTATAAAGGAAAGTATAAAGCTACAGGCTACAGTTGCAAATTGAAACTTAAACAGCGTAATCAGAATTAACTTGCCCAAAATTAGAATCTTAAATAAATGGTACAATCACAGTATACTAGCAATACGGACAAGCTCGCAAAATCCTTTGTTTTTTTTGTGATCCTTTTTAAATAACAAGCTGGAATTTTCAAACGTGTGGAATGATTTTTATTTTAAAGAAAGTGGAAAAATAGATTAGAAAAATCCAGAAATTTATGCGTTTTTTTTATTATAATTTCATTGTAAACGTCTCCTAGACCCCTCACCACAAACCGCACTAAACTGGACGTACGTTTCGATAACAATGCCATCACCAACAGCAGAAACACTAAACTGAACTAATTTCATTATTTCAAATATTTCTGAACAGCTTACATAAAAATAAACACAATTCTAATAAAACAATGTTTGATTTACAAGTCTTTTACAATATATATAAATTTAAATTCAAATTTAAAATATAAAAATTTATAATGGATTTAGGAAAGTGAAAATATACCAAGCGTTTCGAAGATAGACATCTATTTTGTACTGTGTATATCTATAAAAGGTTTTTTGTCGAGATCCGCATCATAACCACCAAACTATAGAGTTAGAGCCGTTTTACACGTACGAGAATTTTTACATAAATCACAACAAAAGTTTGCCCGAAAATTTTTGTGAGAATTTTCCTAAGAATTTTGTCGCGACACTTTCAAGTCATTTTACACAGGAATAAGGTTAGTTCCATTTGCACTTCTAAGTTGTAACCTAAATCTAAACAATTATGATCCATATTTTGCTGGTTTATCGGTTAACTGCATTTGTTTAGGATTTCTATGCTTACAACAACAAATATCGTGAAAATTCCGGTTAAAATTTATTCCTCTGTAAAATAACTTGAAGTATCGCGACAAAATTTCTTAGAAAAATTCTCGCCAAAATTTTCGAGATAATTTCTGGTATGATTTATGTAAAAATTCTCATACGTGTAAAACGGCTCTTATAAAAATGAAATGACATTCCGTTAGTCAAGGATAAAAAATAACCACCGCACTACCATTGAACTTAAAAAAAAACCTTAAAAAAAGGCAAATCTATCAGCACTGTATATGTACCATCTAAAGATGGTAAATTAAACGCGAATTGGGGCTGCACAAATCTTCGATTGCTTATGCAACCGAAACTAATTACTACTTCAGTATGTCCAGTATGCTGTAGCTTCAATTGCATCAATAATCGAAGATTCGTGATTCGCATTTAATTTGCTAAAGATGGTACATTATTTATTTGCTATTACAGAAGAATTTAGGGTTTGTAAACTTTAAAACTGACTATCTTCGTATGCAAATATATGTAGCTAATACAGATATATTCAATTTAACTTACAGAAGCTCGCAGAAGAAAATGGAGAAGATTCCTTCTACCACTCATATTAATCTTGAAACTGAAAGCCGCCATCCTGGTGCCAGCCGTCTTGATTGTCCTCGGCTTTACCGCAGTTAAAGCGTTGGCTTCTAGCTTCCTGGTGCTGGGTTTCACCATCGGTTCAGCGCTAAGAGGTTTGTCAGATTACCACCCCATTCCGCATAAAATCAGTTACGAAGTTGTCCCTCAGGTGTCCGCACATCTTTGGAATCGCGCTGGTATGGATAACTTCCCGTTGGAGCACGGATATCACACGATATCTTAAACTTACACCCACGATACAATACGATAAAAGTACAATGTAACAACTGTCTTTCTAGTTTTGTGAAATTTTAGGTTATGTTTATATGATTATGTGCGATTGACAGGTTTACCCTCTAAACGTAAAGAAAGTAACTAAAAGACTGTGCAAATTTATTTATTAATAATAAGTTAATCGCGATTTGTGTGACCTTGAAGCATGTTTGTATAATATTTATTTATTGAATTTGTTGTTTTTTAATAATAATATATCTCTATTAATCTTGCTTTCTTTCTTTTTCATCAGTATATTACAGGTATGCAGTAATAGGATTTATAATGTTGTTATAAATAACCGTTGTTATGAAACACTTCTTGATTACTAAACTAAAAGTGACACAATTTAAAGCAGGCGTCGTTAATGAAGGATTTCATCAGAACACATAATCGTAAAACTTGATCTTCACTAATTTATCGAAATTTAGGCAGATAATAGCCGATTTATCACACTTTTATGGAAATTCTTAAACACCTGATCAGGTTTTTTTCAGTTAGATGAGGTCAAGGCCGTTATAAAGAGATGTTATGATGTGAGGCGTAGGTATTGTGGTATTGTGTGTAGGTACAGAGAATAATAGCAGGTAAAAGCGAAAATAATGTAAATCGTGACTGCTGAATTGTAGAAAAAATAAATAAATGAACCAATTGTCAGAGAATATTTAGTTCATTTTAGTTTTGCTGTTTTTAAGATGTTGGTAACAGTAGAATAGTAAAGTAGAGAGAGAATATTATAGGAGCTGTGTTTAGAAGTGTTTAATTTAAATGGTTAATAAAGAGTATTTAAACCTTTAAAATAGAACTGTGTGGTGGTTTTCAACATAATAACTTTACACAATGAAGGAAATAGAGGTAAAACCAAGCTTTACTAGTTTACTGTTAAAATATTTATAAATTTATATGTTAAAAACGATAAACGGCATTCCTTTGACCCAGTATTTAATCTGGTAATATTGTTAAGGGTTAGATTTATTAATGTCCCATCAGAAAAGGTTAAATTTAGTGGCAAAGGTGTTTGAAACGCTAATACAATGTACAGAACGATATAAAAATCTTTTACACGACAAAACAAGAAAATGTCCGCTAAAAAATATTATCACACGACAAATAATGCAGGACAGATGAAGACAATAATACGCAATAGAATCGTTCCTAATACCTTATACGAATATGTTTTAAGGTTAACTTTATACCTTTGTAGCGATGGAAAAAAAGGTAAGCTAGCGACAAAAAAACTGTTTGAAACACTAATAAATGTCACTATAATATACAGAACGATATAAAAATAATTACAGGGCAAGAAAAGAAAATGTCTGTCATTAAGTTCAAGTTATTTTTGTTATTTCCCATTATCTTAACGATTTACGCTGTAGAATGTAGATAGATAGATTCTTTATTGTCTCAAGCTTAAAAGTAGCTGGACAGTGTCATAAAGTATAATAAATATATATGTATATACAAAAAAAATACACATTATACAAATATATAAATAAATAGACATGTAAAGACTACAATTTCTCACACGTACTAATGAGACTGTGCAAGATGTGCCACAAATTCATCTACGGAATAAAATGCATTGGATGCAAGTACTTATATGTTTTATTATCCGAATGTATTTCTATTAGAGTTTTCATATGCTGTATACTTCCCTATTGTTAAACAGAGGAAAGTTTAGTTAATAGAATATCTATCATTTTCCGAAAGTATAACTTCTTCTTTTTTACCTATTTTTTCCGAAATACGCGAACGAATGGAGAGGTATCACACGAATCGTGTGGCCTCAAATCGATTTTGTGAAAGCATCTCTTCTCGAATTTGGGTAATTCATCATTGAAACTGAAAATCGTCAAGAAGTTAGGATAAAAAAAAATCTTACTTTCGCCAGTCTGATGCAGAAGAGATTGGTGGTGTAAAATTTATTCTACTTTCACTTGAAGAAGAGCCGCCATCTTAATTTTTTACCACCATTAACGTGGTGCAATGACAATTGCTATAATTATTACTAATAATAATAACTAATGAATATGCTATATCCTCTCAATATAATCGTTGAATATTATATTAAAATGCTAAGTGTATGTTTTTGTTTATTTCCAGATAAAGTTTTATTATTTTTATAAACGTAAATCTGCAATAACAATCAATATTGTGTTACTAATAAACGAACTTTATAAATGAAATTGAATACAGAGCATCAATGATTTATTATTATAATTATGACGCCTACTACAATGTTATAATTGCACATATTATATTTAATATTTTCGTTCTGTTGAGATCTGATTTAAAATTGTAAACTGTGTCTTTTTCGCACTCATGCAGTGTTACCATTTACTAATAAGCATATTTGAACTATGTAGTAGATATCAATTGGAATTTGTAATCGCTCTAGATTATAAGTTTTCTAAATACATGTCTCCTCAATTAAGCCGGCAAAAACTAAAAGAGGATCCAGAACGGAGGAATGTAGAACAGACAGACAGTGAGTACCAACCTCGATGAATATAGAGCGATTATTTTGCCTTACTTTCATGCCAGTGGCGGAATTGAGTTTAGAATAACATCCAATGGTAGCGACGTCCTGACTGAAAAGTGAATGGATCTAGTTCTACGGACTACTAATAACTTGCCTTCGGAAGGCGCGAATAATGAAACGGTTATTGAAAAATAAAAAAAATTAGATAGAGATAGTCGTTGCTCGTATTAGACAGACCCGTATGTTCGTTTATAATTAGGAACGGCTTAATGGTCAGCTGCGCTCACAATTACTTCTTCTTGCTCCACTAAGTCTAGAGCACACTCGGCTTACTTGATGGACATAATTTGGAAAGAAAAAAAAAACAAGACGAATGAATGTATCACACTTTTTTTTTTTTAGTTTGTAATAATCTGGTCGTTAGTATAAATAAAGACGGCAGGCTCCTAGATTGCACCAGTCTCCTTATCACCACAGCAAGATGAAGCACAGCAGATTTTATCTAGTGTTATTAGTGTGCGTCGTTTTGACAATTGGATACGCGTCTTCGGATGATGCCGCGCCCAAGGGTGAACGTGGTGACTTTAAGAAATCGTTAAACAAAGACTGTGCGTCCACATATTCGTCCACGTGTTTGAAGTTGGACATCGTCAATTGGGTGGAAAAATTAAACGAAGAAGATGATTACGCTTTATTACCGGGAGTGTCTTTAGTTCGCGAAGGGAACACTAGTGCCAAAGCCAATACAGCGGAAATCGTCGCAGAGCTAGCTAGAGAGTTCCCGAACGATCCAGATGCACGTCTCGACGCCTTCCTCATGAAGAAAGTCACGGGATACCTCAACTCCCACGCTATTAAATTGAATCTTTTCGATCCGAACAGTGTGGAAACTGCGCGTAAATCCGGCGGATTCGGAGGGGGTAAAAAAGGGGGCGGTGGATTGGGGATGATCCTAGCAGCGGGTGCTATGATGAAGGGCACGCTCATGGCGTTAGCTTTGGGTGCCCTAGCGGCATTGGCTGGTAAAGCCTTGATGACAGGATTGATCTCTTTGATGTTATCTGCGATTATCGGCCTCAAATCGTTATCTGGTGGCGGGCACAAGCAAACCACATACGAAATCGTGGCGAAACCATTTACTCACATTCTAATAGTCATTCGGCTTCGCATGAAGATCACGGTGGTCATGGGGATACGGCCACTCTTCGTATGGGCGTAGTTTTGATATGCCTCTTCCTCTAGGACTACAATCGGGTTACCAACCTTAAATAAGTGATATTCACTTATGTTTTAGTTGTATTTATTTTTTTTTTTGTTAAATATTTATGTTTTGTATTTATATGTTTAAATAAATTATTTATTTATGAAAGAACAGAAATTATTGTTATCAGATTTTACAATCTGTCATCTATACCTTATAATAAACGAAATATAATATAATAAAAAATATTTTTTAAAAAAATATATCTATAAATAAATAATAAAAAAAAAATTAAAATCGGGTTACTAGCTTTAAATGAATGATATCCAGTTATGTTTCAGTTGTACATATTTTCTTTTATTAAATAGTAATATTTGTGTTTAATTATAAATTATGTTAAAATAAACTATTTATTTTTAATTTTTTTATTATCATTATTTACCCCTACCTAAACTTTCCTAAGAATTTCTAAAAATTTAATAAAATATCTGTGATATTATTCAAAATTTATTCAACTAATTGTATAATAATAAAAAATAAATTAAAAAATATATTCTAATTGAGGTACTATAATAATCGTATTTATCTATTTTTCTATTGAGTAAATTATAATATAATAAATAAATATATCTATAAATAAATAATAAAAAAAAATTAAAATCGGATTACTAGCTTTAAATGAATGATATCCAATTATGTTTCAGTTGTACATATTTTCTTTTATTAAATAGTAATATTTGTGTTTAATTATAAATTATGTTAAAATAAAGTATTTATTTTTATTTTTTTTTTATTATTTACTCCTACCTAAACTTTCCTAAAAATTTCTAAAAATTTAATAAAAAATATCTGATATTATTCAAAATTTATTCAACTAATTGTATAATAATAAAAAATAAATTAAAAAATATATTCTAATTGAGGTACTATAATAATCGTATTTATCTATTTTTCTATTGAGTAAATTATAATATAATAAATAAATATATCTATAAATAAATAATAAAAAAAATTAAAATCGGATTACTAGCTTTAAATGAATGATATCAATTATGTTTCAGTTGTACATATTCTTCTTTATTAAATAGTAATATTTGTGTTTAATTATAAATTATGTTAAAATAAACTATTTATTTTTATTTTTTTTTTTTTTATTATTATTTACTCCTACCTAAACTTTCCTAAAAATTTCTAAAAATTTAATAAAATATCTGTGATATTATTCAAAATTTATTCAAGTAATTGTATAATAATAAGGAATAAATTAAAAAATATATTCTAATTGAGGTACTATAATAATCGTATTTATCTATTTTTCTATTGAGTAAATTATAATATAATAAATAAATATATCTATGAATAAATAATAAAAAAAAAAATTAAAATCGGGTTACTAGCTTTAAATAAATGATATCCAGTTATGTTTCAGTTGTACATATTTTCTTTTGTTAAATAGTAATGTTTGTGTTTAATTATAAATTATGTTAAAATAAACTATTTATTTTTAATTTTTTTTTTATTATTATTTACTCCACCCTAAACTTTCCTAAAAATTTCTAAAAATTTAATAAAATATCTGTAATGTTATTCAAAATTTATTCAACTAATTGTACAATAATAAAAAATAAATTAAAAAATATATTCTAATTGAGGTACTACAATAATTGTATTTATTTATTTTACTATTGAGTAAATTACGTATTTTATTTTACTAGTTAGATTTTTTGAAAATAAAATGCATTTTATCAAAAATAGAACTTACCCCTAATTTCTCTCTCAAATTAGCGTAAATAAATTATTTTTTTTTGTTTTTATATATATTTATTTAAATAAACTTTCCTAAGCATTTCTAAAAATTTAATAAAATATCTGTGATATTATTCGAAATTTATTCAACTAATTGTATAATAATTAAAAATAAATTAAAAAATATATTCTAATTGAGGTACTATACAATTGTATTTATTTATTTTTTTCTATTGAGTAAATTATGTATTTTATTTTACTATAGTTAGATTTTTTGAAAATAAAATGCATTTTATCAAAAATAGAACTTACCCCTAATTTCTCTCTCAAGTTAGCGTAAATAAATTAATTTTTTTTGTTTTTATATATATTTATTTAAATAAACGTTCCTAAGAATTTCTAAAAATTTAATAAAATATCTGTGATATTATTAAAAAATTTATTCAACTAATTGTATAATAATAAAAAATAAATTAAAAAATATATTCTAATTGAGGTACTATATAATTGTATTTATTTATTTTTTTCTATTGAGTAAATTACGTATTTTATTTTACTATAGTTAGATTTTTTGAAAATAAAATGCGTTTTATCAAAATAGAACTTACCCCTAATTTCTCTCGCAAGTTAGCGTAAATAAATTATTTTTTTTTGTTTTTATATATATATATTTAAATAAACTTTCCTCAGAATTTCTAAAAATTTTCATAAAATATCTGTGATATTATTCAAAATTTATTCAACTAATTGTATAATAATAAAGAATAAATTAAAAAATATATTCTAATTGAGGTACTATGTAATTGTATTTATTTATTTTTTTCTATTGAGTAAATTATGTATTTTATTTTACTATAGTTAGATTTTTTGAAAATAAAATGCATTTTATCAAAATAGAACTTACCCCTAATTTCTCTCTCAAATTAGCGTAAATAAATTAATTTTTTTTGTTTTTATATATATTTATTTAAATAAACTTTCCTAGGAATTTCTAAAAATTTAATAAAATATCTGTGTTATTATAAAAAAATTATTCAACTAATTGTATAATAATAAAAAATAAATTAAAAAATATATTCTAATTGAGGTACTATATAATTGTATTTATTTATTTTTTTCTATTGAGTAAATTACGTATTTTATTTTACTATAGTTAGATTTTTTGAAAATAAAATGCGTTTTATCAAAATAGAACTTACCCCTAATTTCTCTCGCAAGTTAGCGTAAATAAATTATTTTTTTTTTGTTTTTATATATATATATATTTAAATAAACTTTCCTCAGAATTTCTAAAAATTTTCATAAAATATCTGTGATATTATTCAAAATTTATTCAACTAATTGTATAATAATAAAGAATAAATTAAAAAATATATTCTAATTGAGGTACTATGTAATTGTATTTATTTATTTTTTTCTATTGAGTAAATTATGTATTTTATTTTACTATAGTTAGATTTTTTGAAAATAAAATGCATTTTATCAAAATAGAACTTACCCCTAATTTCTCTCTCAAATTAGCGTAAATAAATTAATTTTTTTTTGTTTTTATATATATTTATTTAAATAAACTTTCCTAGGAATTTCTAAAAATTTAATAAAATATCTGTGTTATTATAAAAAAAATTATTCAACTAATTGTATAATAATAAAAAATAAATTAAAAAATATATTCTAATTGAGGTACTATATAATTGTATTTATTTATTTTTTTCTATTGAGTAAATTACGTATTTTATTTTACTATAGTTAGATTTTTTGAAAATAAAATGCGTTTTATCAAAATAGAACTTACCCCTAATTTCTCTCGCAAGTTAGCGTAAATAAATTATTTTTTTTTTGTTTTTATATATATATATATTTAAATAAACTTTCCTCAGAATTTCTAAAAATTTTCATAAAATATCTGTGATATTATTCAAAATTTATTCAACTAATTGTATAATAATAAAGAATAAATTAAAAAATATATTCTAATTGAGGTACTATGTAATTGTATTTATTTATTTTTTTCTATTGAGTAAATTACGTATTTTATTTTACTATAGTTAGATTTTTTGAAAATAAAATGCGTTTTATCAAAACAGAACTTACCCCTAATTTCTCTCTCAAGTTAGCGTAAATAAATTATTTTTTTTTGTTTTTATATATATTTATTTAAATAAACTTTCCTAAGAATTTCTAAAAATTTAATAAAATATCTGTGATATTATTCAAAATTTATTCAATTAATTGTATAATAATAAAAAATAAATTAAAAAATATATTCTAATTGAGGTGCTACAATAATTGTATTTATTTATTTTTCTATTGAATAAATTACGTATTTTATTTTACTAGTTAGATTTTTTGAAAATAAAATGTATTTTACCAAATAGAACTTACCCCTAATTTCTCTCTCAAGTTAGCGTAAATAAATAATTTTTTTTTGTTTTTATATATATTTATTTAAATAAACTTTCCTAAGAATTTCTAAAAATTTAATAAAATATCTGTGATATTATTCAAAATTTATTCAATTAATTGTATAATAATAAAAAATAAATTAAAAAATATATTCTAATTGAGGTGCTACAATAATTGTATTTATTTATTTTTCTATTGAATAAATTACGTATTTTATTTTACTAGTTAGATTTTTTGAAAATAAAATGTATTTTACCAAATAGAACTTACCCCTAATTTCTCTCTCAAGTTAGCGTAAATAAATTATTTTTTTTTGTTTTTATATATATTTATTTAAATAAACTTTCCTAAGAATTTCTAAAAATTTAATAAAATATTTGTGATATTATTAAAAAAATTATTCAACTAATTGTATAATAATAAAAAATAAATTAAAAAATATATTCTAATTGAGGTACTACAATAATTGTATTTATTTATTTTTCTATTGAATAAAGTATGTATTTTATTTTACTAGTTAGATTTTTTGAAAATAAAATGCATTTTATCAAAATAGAACTTACCCCTAATTTCTCTCTCAAGTTAGCGTAAATAAATTAATTTTGTTTATTTTTATATATATTTATTTAAATAAACTTTCCTAAGAATTTCTAAAAATTTAATAAAATATCTGTGATATTATTAAAAAAATTATTCAACTAATTGTATAATAATTAAAAATAAATTAAAAAATATATTCTAATTGAGGTACTATAATAATTGTATTTATTTATTTTTTTCTATTGAGTAAATTATGTATTTTATTTTACTATAGTTATATTTTTTGAAAATAAAATGCATTTTATCAAAATAGAACTTACCCCTAATTTCTCTCTCGAGTTAGCGTAAATAAATTAAATTTTCCTGTTTTTATATATATATGTATTTATTTAAATAAACTCACCGTCACTAAAAGGCCACATAATTTCAAGCGAGTACCTACTTGAAGTTCTTACCAACCCACATATAGCCAAATTTAAATTGCCCGCAATTATTCTTAGTAAAACTTCAACGTTGAAACATAAAATTAGGTACTATTTTGTACTACATCAATAGTTTGCTTCTTCTTCTTCTTCTTTTTTAAGTTAGGGTCGACACCTATAGTCCAGGCACTTGAGTTAGTGCAACCAATAGTTATTTTAATGCCTTGACGTTGAAGTTACTAAAAATAGAGGCGGGAAATCTAAATTTCTCTCTTAGGGAAGTCATCACAGAAATTTGAAAACAAATTCAAAAGTAAACAATTTAATCCAACGTATGTGTCAATGTGTGTTCAAAGTTATTTCTATTTTTTTTTGTTTGTGAGTTTTTGAAATGAGGCACCCGTCTAAAGAAGCTGATATGTAGGTTTTACCATTCTGTGATTAATTAGTACAATTACCCCTTGCTATATGCGTAATGAACAAACGACATAACCTTAAAAAAATGACAGGTCAAGGGCCCTAGGGAGGAAAAGCACAACTTTCCTCCCTAGGGATTATTATAAATATGTTACAAATATTTAAAACTAAATATTAAATTTACATATTTATTTAATATTATTTTTCTATACTTGAAATAAAAAAACAAGTATTTTAAAATTAGATTTACATTGGGCAGATATTAATTATACTCGTAGATTATACGTCATTCGGAGTATTTTATTAACAAAATTATGACGGCGTAAAATGATTTTAGCGCAGTTTATTATGAGATAAGCATATTTAAAGATCAATTTAGTACATAATTGATGCTAATAAAAATATTTTTACTCTTTACCGGTGAAAGTTTTCAAACATAAGTGGTAATAAATAATATCCACAAGTGCAAAGATAATTTCAGGACAATCACCGTCGTAGAACGAAAGCAAATTCTTTTTGTTTTTAGTAAACAGAAATGTGATATACACATCTTTCTCCTGTATTCCTAATTAATAATAATTGAAATTACTAATAAGTATATAACTTGTTGCAAGATTGTTATTCAAACAATTAGTTGCTTGACAAAAATCAAAAGCGTGAAATGTTTGTTTGTACACCATCTACGAACGAGAAAAGAATATAATTCTAATAAATGAATTTATTTTATGGATGCGACAAGAGCGCCATCTATACAGATATATACGAAGCATTAGATTGGTGTTGTAATCGCATCATAGAGCGCCATCTATAGGTTAAGTTCTCTTGCATAGGAATTAGTAAAGGTAACTATAAAACCTATCTTGCGTTACAGAAATCTGTAATGGATATCCTACCCAAAACAGTTCTCCTGTTTTCTTGGTATTTATAATTTCCTAGTTTATCAAGATTTCTCAGAGAAAGTTTTTGTTTATATAGAATACTAAGAGGGGGTGCCACCTGCGTCCAAGTTTTTTTTTTTTTTTTAATGAGGTGATACTTTCTTTGTGGTTGATAGGTTTTATTATTATAGTCATAAAATTTGTATTATAGTAACAATCTTTTTCGCTAGAATAAGTATTTTTTTCTTATATTTCAGATGAGTGACCCGTATTACAATCGAAAATCTAATGCAGCGAGAATTTAAATATTTATCTTAGAAATATTGAACGTAAAATTTATTTTTTAAAAACTTAAATATATTTATTTTCGTTTAGTCTTTCCTGCCCATTCTAAGGACGTGATATGATTGAGTCAATTCAGTTAATTATAATCTCAACAATCGATGAATGGAATTCGTATGTAATCAAGCTTTTGAAGATATAATTTTACCAGAAAATTCAAGTAAAAAATAACTTTCATTTGGCATGTAAATTCTAGAAGCAAACACAAAATTTTTGGATATTTTTTTTGGTGGTACTTTGAACCAATAATATTTTTACACTGTACACATATATTTAAAATGTGTGAACATAGAGTTTAAATCTAAATGTGAAACCTTTTAGATGGTTAGGCATATGACCTTATATTTTGGTAATGAAAGCTCCAAAAATTAAGACAAACTTCGTTTTCTCCATGGTTTATTTCTGACTTTGATTGACAGAATAATATACAGTTTACAATTAATGTTGTTGATGTCCGTCTCTATCTGCAATTACTGAAAATTAGGATAGCACATTTCCATTCTAAGTAGATAAATTAGGTCATTCATATAGTACATTTGAAAGTTAAATATAAATGACGCCTAACTAAATGACCACGCGATTAAATGTCGCTTTCTTTTAAACAGTTAACTGTTTTTTTTCTGTAATTTACATACTATTTTAGATATTATATCCAGCCTGGAATATTCTCCATATTGAAAATATTATTTAGTACGTTAGGATTTTCAATTACAATTCACTTTATTTAACATTAACATTATAGCCAATGTTACTGTTCTGTTGTTATATAGCTGATAATATGTAAATAATAATTGTTCACCCAGTTCATTTGTCTACGTAATTGCACTTATAGTTATAGCACTTAATATAAACAATTTTATTTGTAAATGGCCACATTAAAATTCTATAGTACGTAATAAAGATTAAATACTTACAATTACCTAAAGAATTATTTGTACTGTTACACTATTAAACAATTCAAATAAAATAATAAATCCATTTTGAATCTATTACAACGAAATAATAACTTAATTAAATATAATGGAGCTTCAAAAAGCATATGTACCTACATAATCAGATACGCCAAATTAACCTTGTCAATTCTGTGACAATAGTCCATCTCGATTTCTTGTTGTATGTAAATTTGTAAATATGTATGAATGTATCTTCTAATTAGTATAATTGAATCTATTATACATGTAGTAAATTTATAGGTTAGGTATATTATATGCAAATAAACATATTCTATCCAGGTTCCACGAAGTAGTTTTATACCATTTGAGTTGTTTTGACACGAAGTTGCTGAAATGTAAATAACCTAAAATATTCGTCCCATTTACAAGTTTGGGAGTTTTTACAATAGATTCTCACGAGAATGACTATTGTCAGTGCTTTAATTATAACCATGATATAGGTAAAATGATGAATAAACTTCATTTAAGAAATTTTATTTTGTGGTAAGTACCAAGACGCATTATTAATTGTATTTTGTATAGTTATTATAAAAGATAAAGAACACGCATGTTAATAGAACTAACATATGTTTTCATGTTTATGGATATGTGACATGAAATGCTCCAAATATCATCCAAAGGAAAGGATTAAATACTTAATTCTTTCGTAAAATGTGACATGATGATACACGCAACTGAATATGAAATTCTGCCATGCAAATAATGATCTTTGTCTTTTATTCTGTGCCTATGTTAAACTAAAACTAGGAATTTAATTATTATACGGTACAAATATTGTATAAATTAAATTCTTAGATTTTGTTTAACATCATTAGTTTGTAGTTTCTAGGTTTAATTTTGTTTGTATGCTCTATATGCATAGGGCGTGTAATAAGGATGTCCATGTTTTACTGCTCAGATTGTAAGTTATATATAGTTATTTCATATTTTGGGGATTTAATGTTGTGTTTAAATATGCATCTTTACATTTTGCATTACATAAATAAGATAATAACATACCTAACTCTTTATATCGATGACATAACTGTAACTAGTGACACCCACAAATAAAGTTCTTTTTTAACTATTTTTTAGCATACATTTCGAATGTTGTTTTTAATAAACCCACCTTGGATGCATTCGAATATTAAAAGAGGAGTGGTCTATTGCTGTACCTGTATATAGACATAACCTAAAACTTATAAGACTTATAAGCCATATATATTTACTTCTACTAAAGCATTTTTATATCTATTATAGCACCAATTATGTACACGGAAATAATACGTAGACTTTGTAGGCAAATACCTACATACATCCATCATGATTCATGAGGAAGAGCATTTACCTACCTATTATTAATTTTAGAGATAATTTAATTTTAAGTTTAACTTATTGTTGGAAAAGAAATAATAGGAAGTCCACATGTATATGCGAATATATCTTCGATTTAAAAAGAAATCAGTTATTGTCAATAATAACACAATTTTGGATCATCAGATCTAGGTTAGACTTCAATTAATTTGGAAAATGTTTTAATATTAACAGCGTTGCTCAATATATAAATATCTTCTTAGCATATTACAACATAACTTAATTACTGGGCGAGCGTTATAAATTCTGATTTAATCGCATATCATTAGAAAGTCCTCCGGTTTCCGTAAACATGCCAAGATCATCCAATATCCATTCTACAGAGTGTTAATTAGAAAACTCTGTAAACGGTAGCACCAAATGGTGCAAATACGATTAAATTATTTGATTCTTGAAACGTCACGACCTTCATCAACGAACTTACTACAAAATCTAGTTGGTTGGGACAAATAAATAACATACTAGGTGATTCAAAATGATTGTCGTAAGAAAAAAACTGTTTTCCGGAAAAATTTATCTATACTTATTACCAATTTAATGAGCGAAATTAGCTACATACAAATTCATAAATTAAATGAATTTTCTTGACATTTAGCGACATTGGCGTGCGTGTTGTAGAGTGTATAAGATAAATAATCTTTCGATTATTTATCTTATAATTTTTTTCAAATCGTTTATATTTACATCTAATATCACCAACAATAGTATTTCTGAATACTGTAAGAAAATAAGGGAATTTATCTGTGGTAATAGCTCAACAAACAGGTAAAAAATCAATATTAACGTTAAGTGAAATAGTTTATTACATTTTATAAGTTACATTTTCATCCCTATAAAGTTTCTACGGTACAGAAATTATTACCATTAGACCACGATAGGCGATCGGAATATTGTTATTGGTTTAATAACAATTTAAGGGACGATGACTTGCTAAACAACTCATTTTTCTCGGATGAAGCCTGGTTTTATCTAACAGACTATATCAATTTACAAAACTATTGTTTCTGGTCTGCAGAAAATCCACACGAATTTCGAGAAACGCAATTGCATCCCGTAAAAGTTGGAGTTTGGTTAGCTATGTCCAGGCAACGAATAATAGGGCCAATTTTCTTCGAGGAAACTGTAACAGCCCAACGTTACCAACAGATGTTGGAATTGTTTATTGCAGAGTTACAAGAAAATGAGATTGAAGCAGGTTATTTTCAGCACGATAATGCTCCAGCACATACTGCTCGACAAACCTGCCAATATCTTCAACAGTTTTTTGCTGACAGGGTCGTTAGAGCCCAAAGATGGCCACCAAGATCGCTTGATTTAACCCCATTAGATTACTTAATGTTTGACTATCTAAAAAATAGGATCTATAGAAACCGCATGCATACCATAGAAGAACTGAGAGATGCAGTTTTGTCACTTAATAATTATACTAATTGTATGTTATAATTTAAAGTAATAAATAAATTTAGTTAAACACCAGTTAGTACTGAATTGTAAAATCATAAATTAGTAAAGTTAAATTAATTACATTTCATTTTTACAAGCAGAAACACCAATCCATAGTCGTTTATATAATGCGAGTTCAAATATAGGTTACGTTTTCCTTATTTATGACAGATCCGTTTACTTTCTTATGTTCCAACACTGACTTAGTTCAAACCTTCATTACAAACACGCGGCATATACCTACACCCTGTTACTATCTATAGGAGCGGATTTGACAATCATTTTGAATCTCTGTGTATACAGGAGGTTCCGTTAAAAAATAAAAAAACACACAACTTTGATACTTTTAAGGATTTTGGAATCTTCTTCTTTCAGTGCTACGACAGCCGTATTAGGCTTTGATTACCCTTAACTTTTGTCTTTAGAACGATCTATTTCTAGCGGTTACTTTTCAGTTCCTTACACCAAGCAGCTTGTTGGCATCTTTCTGTATTAGCCAAGCTTACCTATTCTCCTCTCATCGGGTCTTTGGGCGTCCTTGTTTGCTGTTTCCTCCAATAGTCCCCATGAAAACCTTCTTCAGAGTCCTTTGTGGGTCCATTCTTTCGACATGTCCTGCCCATCTAAAGCGTTGAGTTTTAGTTTTCTTCAGTTTCTTGAATTTCTGGAATTTTCGATGGTGCTATGTGAAAGATGGGTAGAACAAAACACCTTGATTCATGCAAAAAAGACAGTTTTTAAAATGCGACATAGCACCTTCATCCACTCGTATCTTCAATTGTTCCAATTCAAAGTTGTACCTAATACACTAATCACCATTTTCTCTCTCTGGCTTGTAAATTTTCCTCAGTATTTTCCTTCCCAGATTTAACATTTTTTGTAGTAAGCTTGTGGGTGTAGGTTAGTTTAGCTAAAATATTTTCGACTCGATAATGTTCCCTTATACCGGAAGTAGTTGTCAACTTTATTATTGCAAATGGAAAGGTGGTGTTTTTATTTTAAATTTGGATTCTACACAGAATTTTATGTCAAGTTTATTTGACTTAATCTTTATGCTTTACGAGATATTCCCTTTTTTTTAAATAATGTTGTGTTATGTAGTGGTTCACGAACTTTTAACTTGCTTGCAGTTGCTACAGTGGATTGAATAAGTTTAGCGCTAAAGTATGTTATATCTTATCTTTTTAAAATTTACTGCCGCTTTTAAAAATGCAATAATATTGGGGGCATTGTATTTAAAAAAAGAAAGTTGAAAGCTGTATGGAGGTTACGAAACATCCTGTATAAATCCCGATAATTTTTCGTTATAGAAAAAGTATAATCTTAGAATCAATTTATAAAAAAAACTTTTTTCCTATTTGTCACTGTCACCTTACGAGTTATAAAGGAATTCCGTGCTGGTGAAACACTCTGTATATCCCGTGCTACACAGCGTAAATGACCCTGTACCATACATCGCTATAATGTATGAAGTGCACATTTCTTCTCGTAGTAGAGATATCTTCTGCTGTACGTATTGCTGTAGTCTAGGCTACCCATTACCGCTGAGTGTATTTTAAGTTGCATAGTTTTGTTGTCATGATTTTCCGTTCTGCTGGGTCATTTTACTGAGAGAATTTTCACAAATTTAGGTTTTGTATTTTATAATTTTACTTAAAGAGTTGATTGTATGATTTATTTAATTAAGTGTTAAGTTTTTTTACATTAATTCCTTTCATTTATTTGTCTAGCGTTTGCTAGTTTGCGTTAACGCCTATTCTACTAGATTTTGTCGGTGAATTGTGCGTTTGCGTTGTAAGATTTTTGTAAGAAAAACGATTGTAGAAGTTTGTTCGAGAGTTCCTTGTTCGACTGTTAACGTGAGTAGACGTATTTTTGTATTTTATTGATGCCATTTTGATATTCTAAATTTTCGCATAAATTGAATTTTATGTAGTCCATCAAGGAATTCATTTAGTAATAATTGTTAATATATTGACGTGTACACGTTGTAGATATAAGCTCATTTATTATTTTTGTGCAGGAAGATATATTTTAGTTGTAATTTTCTCATTTTAGTTTAAAGAGTTAATTTTTCGTTATTCAATTTTGCTGTTTCATTTTTATTTATCTATCACCTGGGTTTGGGCGAGTAGAAGCTTTGTTCTTGCATTTAGTTTATGATTTTATAGATTTCTAGTAATTGTCAACGTTTAATTTATTTTAATTTGAAACCACGTGGATTGATATTGGTATATTTAGGATTATCTTCCTGAACAAACAGAACTTTTGCTTTGCATAAGAAATAGCATTGTCCTATTGTAATTTAGAATCAAGTGCAGTTTTTAATTTAGGCCAGAACCTTCAGTTCACGATTTTCTTCTGCACAATCTGTAATTAAACCCGTTTTGAAAAATAAATTACATTGTTAATTAGCTTCTCTGGGTTGAAAATTCTGTTCTTTTATTTTATTAAACCTTTACAATTGTTGGGTAATTAAGAAAGTCTGATTTCATTCACTCACATTTTACTTTTCGTGGTTAGATTCAAGTTTCAATTCTCGAGGGTAACTCTGAGGTTAATTGTTCTTTTGTTCAATTTAAATTTTATCCGTTGAGCGAGCTAATTTAATTTTTCTTTTTCACTTTTAAATTCATTTTGCAATTTCATTTGATTCAGTCAGTACACAGCAGTATGTATACAGGGTATTCCACGTAACTGGTTCATTAAAAGTTTATGATGTTCTATTATTTACTTATATTTGAGATTTTTGCACCAGTATCTGTTCGATTGGAAGTATAAATGCAAAATACCTTAATCAAAATATCACTTCCGGTTGACCGGAAATGGATGCCAACTTTCTTATTTTAAATAGAATGATATAATTTTTTATTCATTTTTGGATTCTACAACTATAAATACGTCAGTTTTCATTAGCTATTCCTATAGCTACATGTTGCCGTTTTTGAGTTATTTAAGTTTTCCTTTTTTTTAGCCATAATCATTGCATCATTGAGAAATTAATATCTCGGTTAATACTGCAAGTAGAGACTCCAAATTTGCTATGTTATGAATGCAGATATAATTCTAAGAAACGGTAAGCACACTGTACATTCTAACATACAGGGTGTTCAAAACTGAGGAACAAAGTGACATATTTTCAAATGCAGAAAACTCATTTTTTTTAAATAGAACACCCTGTATTTTAATTCGGAATTAGGAAGTAAATACAATCCCCTATCACTTTATATGAGCAATCCATATACCTATCTTTAATAGATTTTGAGATATGAGCGACTTTTTGTTAAACAGACTAAGTAGCCCTATCTTTAAATGTTTGTAGCTGGCTCTGAAATGGATTCAGGTCAAATTCATGTATTATTTTAAATAACCATACAAGAATGTCCGTTCGAATAGTCATTTCTATTAATATTGCGTTGTACGAAAGTGTAATTACAATGCTATACATAAACACTTTTGGTTAGTCAATGAATTTGACATTAATCCCATTCAGAGCCAGCTACAAACACGCAAAGATAGGGCTACTTAGTCTGTTTAACAAAAAGTCGTCCATATCTCAAAATCTATTAAAGATAGGTATAGGGAATGCTGATATAAAGTGATAGGGGATGATATTTACTTCTTAATTCCGAATTAAAATACAGGGTGTTCTATTAAAAAAAAAAAAAAAATACTTAGTCTGTGTAACAAAAAGTCGCTCATATCTCAAAATCTATTAAAGATAGGTATACGGAATGCTGATATAAAGTGATAGGGGATGATATTTACTTCTTAATTCCAAATTAAAATACAGGGTGTTCTATTTAAAAAAAATTAGTTTTCTGCATTTGAAAATATGTCACTTTGTTCCTCAGTTTTGAACACCCTGTATGTTAGAATGTAAAGTGTGCTTACCTTTCTTAGAGTTATATCTTCTTCATTACCATAGCAAATTTGGAGTCTCTACTTGCAGTATTAAACGAGATATTAATTTTTCAATGATGCAATGATTATGGCTAAAAAAAAAGAAAAACTTAAATAACTCAAAAACGGCAACATGTAGCTGTAGGAATAGCTAATGAAAACTGACGTATTTATAGTTGTAGAATCCAAAAATGAATAAAAAATTATATCATTCTATTTAAAATAAGAAAATTAACATCCATTTCCGGTAAACCGGAAGTGATATTTTGGTTAAGGTATTTTGCATTTATAGTTCCAATCGAACAGATACTGGTGCCAAAATCTCAAATATAAGTAAATAATAGAACATCATAAACTTTTAATGAACCACTTACGTGGAATAGCCTGTATATCAATCCCCATTGCCGTGTCAAACTGTTATTACCTAGGCGTTTCATTGCATCACTTTGCATCATCGCATCTTCCTTGAACTAGACATTGTGTTCGTCCATAAACACCATGTGCTCCAACCGCAAAACGCGCCCATTGCGCGCGGAATCCAAACTTCGCGCAGCATTTTAATCGAGCACCCAACTGAATTCATAGTAGGGGCTCCGAGAAAAGTATGTCGGCGATTGATAAGTAGAAGACCAGCCTCGCTGTCGGCTATTCACGTAGTGATGATCGAAGACGGTGCATCAACCGCGCGCATGTCCTGATTAACGCGTGTACTAGTTTCCGAAGAGATCCAGAGAAAGACTACGAGATGACGACGAGCCACTAACATAAACAGTAAGGAAGAAAGAGAAAGCGTACACATATTAGAAGGTAAAGGAGAGATAAACACGGCCTGTGTGTGTGCCTTCTCATCTGTTACTCACGGAATCTCCGGATTTGAAAGTGCATCAGTGCTTTTTTTTAATGAATTTTTTAATCCGGCTACGAAAATATGTATGTTTGGTATCTCCTATTCGGGGTCCTTTCAATACGTGTGGTGCATTCGATCCCTGAAAACGACACCACGTCCGTCGAAATACCGGAAAGTTATTTGAAACTAGCGCAAGGGAATTCCCTGTGGTACGATCTCTTGCATGATTGCAAAAATACCTCGGCTACCTGCATAAAAAAGACCGCGTATGATTATTTAAATAATCTACTAGAGTATCCGGAAGATATCCAATTGACCAGCAATATTTTGCTCGAGAAAAACGATGTCGACTTTGACGCAATATCGAAATCATCGTCCACAGACGATGAAGATGACGATCAGACATTCAGATCAACCCCTTTGGAGGAAGTGACGCATTCCTTACACGACAAAGCTGTCAAATTCCTGATGACGCACGATGTAGTTCTCAGACTGCCCGAATATTATTTCGATGGCGCTTTCTTGAGGGTATCGCCGAGAACATTCGATGGTGGGGGCGCCCTGATCAAGCTGAACACGTTTCCTGGACAAGGAAGGATATTTTTCAAGAAAATTAGTAAGTATATACTAATATCATTGTTTATATACATACTAGTTAGTCAACCTTATGGACAAAATAGTTAACGGATTTTTTAACATTTTGGACAAAAGCGGTAGATGGCAGCACGCCGTTGATGTCCGTCTCGATTTAAATATAAGTTTTATAGTTAGACTACGAACTACAAGATGGCCCTCTTACGCGTCCGCAAAATATTATTCAATTGCAATAAGGTTTGTTTGTTTGGCTGATCTAAGCAGATACAAGGAATTTTACGCGTTTGTTTGTATTTTAGATGATGATTCGTGCGTGTTTGTTTGTTTAGAGCAAGCAAATCCAGATCACAAACAGGTTCCTCTTTCTACTCGCGATCTGACGTCCGAGCAATTACGAGCAATTTGTGCAACATAACCTAATCGCACTAACATCGTGTTGTAAACTGTCGTTTGTTAAATGTAATCCGGATTTATACCTGCATCAAATATGCACGATATGGATAATATAATAATACCAATGTGATTGATGTAAAGAACGATCATTATATTTTAAAACTTCACTTGATAGGTACGATAAGTACATAATACTAGATATGATGCATTTTTATTGTAGTCTACATTCATTAGTTTCAAAATTACTTTTTACTTTTCCTATTCATAATAGCTGTGACAATTTGACAATAGTAATAATAAAAATAAGGTTATATTGCAATCGAGCGCGTTTGTTTGTACCATCTTTAATCCAACTCTGAGACGCTCTCAAGTTACTCTGATGACGTCAGTAGATACTGCTCCAAGCACACAAATAAACAAAGCTATTAAAACAGCAATACATGATGACGCGTTCGCGCTCTTTCTCTTGATTGGCTTAAAAGTTACGATGTAACCTTGTATATACAGATGTTGCCCCAAGGTTACCTCGTAACTTTTTCAGCCGCTCAAGAGAAAGGGCGCGAATGCGTCATCATGTATGGTGTTTTTTAATAAGTAAGTGGTGCATATATGTAAAAATAAATGGCGATTTGTACCCCCAAGCTACATATTTATTCATTACATAAAAAACGAATTTCTATTATTATGTAATAGTAAACATAAGTAAATCAAGTAAAAAATGTTTTGTAAATATAAATATAATAAAGAAAAACTATATAAATTTCCCGCCTTTACACCAGTTGAAGTTAGCGATAGTACCGCTATACACGGGAGAAGCGAAGATAGCAATAGGAGAGAGGAGGAGAAGAAGGTTTTCGTGTATACGTTCGAATGAAAAATCCGCGTTTTATTAAAATTTTAAATATAAAAAGGCCATCGAACTACAGATTATATATTATCAAACTAAATACTTATTCTTTTTAATAAAACAAACATTTTCTGATTATTATATAATCATAAGCATAAGTAAATTAAGTTAACAAAACAACTTATTAAGTTAAAAACTAAGAGAATAAAAATTGAGAAGTAGATTTATGTTTTTTTTTCTCGGCAAATTTTCGTCCTTTTAGATTTAACTTTTCTCTTTTCAGTGATTTTTGTTTTAAGTTTAAATATTTTATTCTTAAAAGAAAAAACTTCAATTTAGAAAATTGTTTAATTAATGTTTTGTCAACAAGAACGTGCCTTGCAATATACTTTCAATTTCTTTATGTTTATAACAGAATACCTCAGAATTCTAATCTTCTAATGTAAACAAACATGAGAATTATCGCGAGGTGCGTCATCACAGCGTCACATGCATCCACCCTCCTTTCCCCCCAGGCCACACAAATCGCCAATGCCAATAAATCACCGATACGGATTCCGTCGTTTCCACAGATAGATAGATAGAACACAGAAATCTGTCGTTCTCTCTGGTCGAGATACCTGTTATATTTATCACGTTTTCAAATCAATTTACATTCACCGATAGAGTGCACCACTTCCCTGCCCAATACTTTAGTTTTCCGAAAATGCATTACGTTGACTAACTAGATATATTTAAACAATGCTAATATCAATCCGACATTATACACTTTATTTATGAAAACTAAATAATTACAAATCATCCCAACCCTGTGCTCCACTTAAAAGGTACTACACGAGACTACCTATTCTAGTACTATATCGGTTCCATAACAATAGAAATGTTCCTACTCTAACTCTCTAATACCCTAACTTCCGTACCTTCCTAATCTACCCCACCACATTTACAATGCGAATCATTAACCCTCCCAATTCTACATAAATATGATTTAAAATTACGGTGACCTGTTATTAATTCTACCTCCTGATACGATAAATCAATTCAACTCATTTAGTCCACCTTCTATTTAAGGTAATATCCCACCTACTATACCAATCATTATCAAGTTTATCCCTAAACGCCTTTTTAACTAGGCTAGCTGAAATTACCCAAAATCTAATCCTCTTTCGCTAATTGATCCGCCCTCTTATTACCGGTTGTACCTACGTTCTGTTTAATTTTCCGATCGTTCCAATACAAGGCAACCTGGAAGGGCTTATCATAGATTTTAATTTTTAAGTAGTAACTAGTAGTAAGTCCTTCTTAATCGCTAATGTCCTCCGAAAGATGTTGGAAAATAACTGTAGAAAACGCGAGATAGTCACTTACATTTTTAGCGTATGTTAGGTGCTTAAAGTATGCTATAAAATAAAATATTTCTCTTAAATAAACCATATATCTTGCCTTGATCACTCTGCAAGTTTGAAAATCATATTCTTTTACTACAAATTCATCACACATCTATTAACGAATCAGTTTCGAACAAGCATAAGTGAAATATTCTTTATAGATAAGTACACTTCCTCACACCTGTCTCTCTATTAACCCAAATATTTAATTTAATATTAATTACTCTTAGATTATCAAAGGTGTCTAGATGCTTAAGCACCCATATGAATGACAATCGCATATTATGCACGAGCATCCTAACGCGGTATTTCCAGGTCAGCTCAAATTAATATTCACCTTTCGTAATAATGTGTCACCATTTGTAGTGGCAATACTCGTGAATACACACAGATCCTCATTTCGTAAAAGTAAACACTTCGAATATTTGGTTCATTAGCCTATTGACCGTCAAAAATTGACTGTGTTACGAGACGCGATGTTCCAAATTCTAAGGAAGAGTTCTGTAGACACACGAACTTGAACTTAAAAATATATAAACGTACAACATTATGATGTATAGATACAAATTTAGGTACAATTTTGTTAACGATAAAATGTAGGCAAACGTAAACAGACGCATATGGTACAAACATAAAACATAATAGATATAAATTAGATGTTCTTGCGTTGTAAAAGTTATGATGATTGATAATGTGTGTGGAAATATTTTATAGTCGCTGATTTAAATCATATTTAAACTAATCATTTAAAGTTTCCACAGAACCGTGAAGTCGGTTAATTAATGTCATTGGTATCCCTCAGTTGGACATATTAGGTATTTTTGTAAATATAAATCGCAATTGTGATTATGGTTATAAGATTATTCGCTACGTCACAGTGATTAATCCGCGATTTTGTTTTTACCCTCATATTTTCAGCCATATTGCTGTTTGAAATGTAAACAAACCACAAATAATCGCTCCATAGGTATATACTTATATACCATTAGCGTGATTTATAATCGCTTGAATTGCGATTTGATTTTTCAAATGTAATTACTTTCAAACGCGATTTAAATTCATACTTTTCCAACGCTGTGATTTATAATCGCACACATAATCACAATCGCGATTTATATGTACAAAAATACCTGTTATGTATCTGTCAATTCTCAATTCTGTCATATCAGTTTGTAGTTGTTGTTGCTTGTTGAAACTATTTTCGTTAATTAAAATTTAATAGCAGCTATGTCAGGCACACGCTGTGCTGTAACACCGTGTAATAATAGTTTAATAGTGTTGAAATGTTGTGAAGAGATTACCATAAATTTCAAAGGATAAAAGTGTGAGGTTAGCCTGGGGGACGCCTGGGTTCAATTCATAAATATCGTCGCATCTTATGTTGACATCAGTGTGTAGGTGTACCTAAAATAATTCACCGGTTAATATGCTGTGTGTCCCTGGATAAGTGAAACGATTCTTGTGAAAGGCAAAAAAAAATGATTAAGTTTATCATTTATATGGTCTTTAGTCCCGCTTGGTTAAAGATTAATTTCTAACATGTTTTGATCGTTTGAAGAATTTAAGAATGCTGTAAAAACATTCACAGGTAAGGCACGTTTTTCGTTCATAGTACGCCAAAGTGTTACTATAATTAAATTATTATTAGTTGCTGATGAATTCTCTGATTGGGGTATGCAATTGAAATAATAAAGACGTTAGTTAATTTGTTCTTTCTCAATCTGTATTTTTCTTCTATAAGTTCTTAATACATTACATATTTCGTTAATTATCATCTTCATATGTCTGTAAAAAAAAAATATATAGAATTATATGTGATTATGTCAAAATTACTTACATTAAACGTCATAATTTGAAACTTTTTGTTGTGTGTATATGTAAACAATTTTAAAATTAGTTTTAGGGTTAACATCGACTTGTTATAGTCCTTTTTGGAGGAATACTTGTAAAAATATACTTTGTTTTTTATTTAAATTGTTAGAATAACAACATAAGACAGTGAAGATGCACCATAAAAAAGAAATAAGCAGCTTACAAATTAGGCTGTTTAGGCTTTAAAAAAGAGCAATCAAGTTTTACTACTATAGTGGTAAAGGTCATTTCTTTTTAATAATTGTTTAAATATCATCCAGATATACTTGAATTTTAGAATTCTCAATTCTTTTTTTTGCACAGTATATAATATAGCTATCTATTTTCTTTTTTTTCCTGGTTTTTAGGTCTTTTAGAAAAAAACATAGAACTGTATAACAACGTTTTACCTGTATTTCAAGGCTTTTGCAAGTTATAAATTGTAAAAAGTGACGTTAAAATGATTTAGAAATATTTACTTTTGTTTAATAATAAATGACAATATCGTATCATTTGGATATATCTTTGTTTTATTTAAAGAAAGAAAACAGATATACTTATTTCCTAAATGTAAAAAGATGATTATCAGATGATGTTGTTATCGCGTTCGTAATTAGATATATTAATAGCGAAGAATGCTACATGTATTTCAGAGAAAATTTAAATTTCCCACTTCCAGGAAATATAATAAAATTGAGTTGCGTAATGATTTGTGATTTATTAATCCTTTTCTATTAAAATAGTAAAATATTGGTATTAGGAAATAGTTGTTTTATTTAAAGCGGTATTGTTAGCGAATTGTGCACACAATTCGAATGCGAGTCAAAGAAAGATCTCCCCGTGACGTCATCAGAGACAGCCAATCATATAAAAGTAGAGAGATGAGGCAACCTATTGGATTTAAGCAAGAATCTCAACATAAAAACTGGTAAAAACAAAAACTGTAGGTATTTTAGAATTGCTCAGAACGATGTGCGCAATATGAACTCATTTTTAAACGTTATCGCACGGTACAAATAATACGGTATGCTCGTTTTGAATCTCAAATTCGTCAAGTCCGGTCAGATGACGTAATTAAGGAGCTATCGAAACAATAGAGACATGTATGGTAAATAGGCAAATGTTAAAATCCAAATTATTCACAACCACCAATTATAAGTAATTCAAATACAGTTTTGATTTAAAAAAGCCCGTTTAAGTTGAAATTAACTTTATCTATTTGTCGCCATCTAGTACGCTCGTGTTTATTTCTACGATTGTACAGACTTTCGTGTGTGTTACAAAGTGTTTTCGTGGTTTTTCTAGAAAATTGAATTGTGAAACACTTAACGTTTTTAAAATATGTTCCGTAACCCCGTCGGAATTTTTTAAACTTACCTTCGCATTACAAACCCTCACGGTCGAAATCGATTTTAATATAATAATAATCATATATGTGCCGCCATTTAATGCTCCTATCTGACGTAACTTCGATATGCGCGTAAGCATACCGTATTATTTCTACCATGCGTTTATCGAGCATATCTGAACAGACGTAAAACGTTACAAACTACAAAATGGTTTTAGAGACTGCACACAAATCCTGCAATTGTTATTTCTGCCAATTTCGTGGTTTAACGGATAAATACCTAAAATACAATCATGAAAGTGATTATAATGTAATGTAATGTAATCTTTAATAATTTTTGACGGTGATTTCATTTTTTTTTTAGAGAAATTCATCAGTGGCAAACTCATCGTGGCCCTACTAGCAATATTGCTGGTAATCAAACTGATTGCTGTGAACACTACTATTCTTCATGCCCATGCTGATAGGAGCTGCGGCTGCTAAGAAATTATTACTGAAATTGATACTTTCTTGTTCCCCGCCTTGTCCCACTTATTCAAACTGTGCCCGTATTACGCACCAACGAAGTATCATCACCACAAACACCACATTAAACATATCCACCACTTATCACATCTACCGAGCCTGCATCACACTGTGGAATTAGACCACCCGCCCCCAGGACATGAGCATTACGATGGACCTCCGGAATACTATTCAGAAGGACCTGGTTTCTCTGAGTAAGTGTATTTTTTGTAGTATAGTCATTGTAGAATAGCTCGGTAGCAATTTTATGGTTAGGATAATCAATATAAGCTGCAGTTATTTGACGTTTCTTGTAAGGTTTTTATTACAATGACTAAACATATCTATAAGCTGCAGGATTGATAGCATTGAGAGATAGAAATGATTCAGTTTGACAAAGCAATGAGTTTTAATGTTACATTTAGGTATGGATACTTAAAATTTTAATCTTACGGTAACTTATTTAATTGTTCGGAAGTACAAGGATGTTCGATATATATTTTTTTTAACTGTCGATGTATGTTATGATATATCGAAATTAATACATCGATACATAATATGAAGTAAAATGAATGTCTTTTTATTTAGTTCCCTGTAACAATGTAATGTTATGGATTTAAAAATAATTCTACATTTAGCTTAACATAATTTTGCCATTTGACACAACAAGAGCATTCGTATTAAAGTAATAGGGAATACTGATTCGTTTCAACTTAAAATACTTGTTTAATCTAACCATAAAATGATAATGAAAATGTTTTTGTTGGGATATGAACAAAATCTGTTACTTTGAGTTTATCTAACCCTATAACATTGTTAAACTAAACAAAATTTGGCCAATTTAACACTAAATGTATAGGAAACATCGAGATGAATGAATGAATGTCTTCTCTAAACAATAAATTATGCAGTAACTAAGTATGCTGAAAGCAAGTATATAAAATTATAGACACTTACCGTATTGTATCTTTTATGAGCATATTCATAAAGCCAATCTCATTTTTGCTCATTCAGCAGCCATTCAACAATACAAGCATGTTTATAACAGCGTAATGTCACACTATCAAAAATATCAAAGTTTCACGAAATGTTTGCCTAAGAAAGTATCGATATTACTCCTGAATAATATAAATCCTTACTCTAACCTGTTAATTGTCGAGAATAAAAATTCCTACGAAGAATCCCGGCCAGAATACCATTCCATATCATTAATGTACCCATAGAAATGCTTGTCCGTCCGAATAGAGTGTGCCTGCTTGCAGCCAAGTTAGTATTCCATCGAGTTTATCCCACTTAAAAAAAAGAAAATAATTATTTTAGTTTCAATTCAGTATTAACCAGAAATAAGATTTTTATAATTTGCGTTCGCCATACGTTAATTAGGATAGATTTATATGAACCGCCATTAGTTTTAGTTATTTTACGAATTTTTAATATTTAAAGATTGTCTTCAAAAATCACTGAGTTGGTCTGTAAAAAAAATAGTTATTCTTAACAAATATCGATAACCCAGATCATAGTTTTCTAATAAATTTAATTTCTGCTATTTACGGTTAGATGACTCTGAATTTTAAATTTATTCTTTTTATTTTGACATTGCTTTAACCTCATTCATTTAAAGTGCCGGGAAATAACATTGTTAAACTAAACAAAATTTGGCTAATTTAACACTAAATGCATAGGAAACATCGAGATGAATGAATGTCTTCTCTAAACAATAAATTATGCAGTAACTAAATATGCCGAAAGCAAGAATATAAAATCATAGACAATTACCGTATTGTATCTTTTATGAGCATATTCATAAAGCCAATCTCATTTTTGCTCATTCAGCAGCCATTCAACAATACAAGCATGTTTATAACAGCGTAAGACAGTGTCACTTACTAGACAAAGCCATTATCTATTAAATGCAATAACAATTATGTAGTCAAAACATAATATTGTTATGTTACGTATTTACAACAGTTCTATTTAACTATTTAAGGCAATTTATTTACTAATTCACTTCAACATTTTTCTCTACGAACCATAACCACAACTTGTCACAACTGACTCTTTACCAACATATCAAAAAAATTATAAAATGAACTAGATTTATATTAGAACGTACTCTAATGATATTTAACGTATTTCTTAAGTAATGATAGTTTAATACGTATTTAATCCGTGTTATACACGTAAAATTTTAAATTGGCCAATAAATTGCGCAATAAATAGCTAGGTGTAAAACAGCTTTTAAGTAACAATTAACAGCTCTCAACTTAATTTTGTATACTCTGCTTATTTAACAATAACAATAGAAATAATCACTTGCATTACTTTAAAATTTAAATTTATTTCTCTCTTTGTCATTATTTCTTTTTCCCTTGCTTCTCCCTCATTGCAATTATGAAATTATAGATTTAATTCTTTTTATTATTGTATAATATTTTTTGATTTATACATGCTAATGTACCTAAATTTATAAACTGACAATATCAATACCATTGTTTATATACATACTAGTTAGTCAACCTTATGGACAAAATAGTTAACGGATTTTTGAACATTTTGGACAAAAGCGGTAGATGGCAGCACGCCGTTGATGTCCGTCTCGATTTAAATATAAACTTTATAGTTAGACTAATACATACAAGATGGCTCTCTGACGTGTCGGTAAAATATTATTTAATTGCAATTGCAATTGCTTACCTCGTAAGTTGTAGGCAGATTGTAGGTGAGGCCCGGGGAAAGGAGAGGGTGGATAGGCGATGACGCTGTGATGACGCGCCACGCGATAATTCTCGGTTTTACATTGAAAATGTTGTTTTATTAGGAAGAACAAATATTTAATTTAAATATATAATCGTATTTTTTACCATTTTACTTTACTTTTTTTTAGTTTCTAATTTAATGTTATGCTCTATATAGTGTGTAGTTCTAAGTTTTGTGTTACATTTATATAATATTTTTTTGATTTACTTATGTTTACTATTGCATAATAGTAGAATTCGTTTTTATTATATAAAATAAACATGTAGTTTGGAAGTACAAATCGCCATTTAATATTACATATATGCGCCACGTTAACTTATTAGGTTTGTTTTTTGTCTGACTAAGCAGATCCATGGAATTTTACGCGTTTGTTTGTATTTTAGAGCATGATTTGTGCGTGTTTGTTTGTTTAGAGCAAGCAAATCCAGATCACAAAGAGGTTCCTCTTTCTGCTCGCGATCCGACATCCGAGCAATTACGAGTAATTTGTGCAACATAACCTAATCGCACTAACACCGTGTTGTAAACTGTCGTTTGCAAATGTAATCTGATTTATAACTGCATCAAATATGCACGAAATAGATAATATAATGATACCAATGTGATTGATGTAAAGAACGATCATTATATTTTAAAAACTTCACTTGGTAGGTACATAAATACTAGTATATGATGCATTTTTATTGTAGTCTAGATTCATTAGTTTGAAAAATTACTTTTACTTTTCCTATTCATAATAGCTGTGACAATCTGACAATAGTAATATAAAATAAGGTTATATTGCAATCGAGCGCGTTGTTTGTACCATCTTTGAATCCAACTCTGAGACGCTCTCAAGTTACTCTGATGACGTCAGTAGATACTGCTCCAAGCACACAAACAAACAAAGCTATTAAAAACAGCATACATGATGACGCGTTCGCGCTCTTCTCTTGATTGGCTGAAAAGTTACGATGTAACCTTGTATATACGGATGTTGCCCCAAAGGTTACCTCGTAACTTTTCAGCCGCTCAAGAGAAAGAGCGCGAATGTGTCATCATGTATGGTGTTTTTAACAAGTAAAGTGGTGCATATATGTAAAAATAAATGGCGATTTGTACCCCCAAACTACATATTTTTATCATTATATAAAAAACGAATTTCTATTATTATGTAATACTAAACGTAAGTAAATCAAGTAAAAAATGTTTTGTAAATATAAGAAAAACTATATAAATTTCCCGCCTTTACACCAGTTGAAGTTAGCGACAGTACCGCTATACACGGGAGAAGCGAAGATAGCAATAGGAGAGAGGAAGAGAAGAAGGTTTTCGTATATACGTTCGAACGAAAAACCGCGTTTTATTAAATTTTAAATATAAAAGGCCATCGAAAACAGATTATATATTATCAAACTAAATACTTATTCTTCTTCATAAAACAAACATTTTCTGATTATTATATAATCATAAATATAAGTAAATTAAGTTAACAAAACAACTTATTAATTTAAAAACTAAGAAAATAAAAATTGGGAAGTAGATTTATGTTTAAAGAAAAAAAAACCTCAATTTTGAAAATTGTTCAATTAATGTTTTGTCAACAAGAACGTGCCTTGCAATATACTTTCAATTTCTTTATATTTATAACAGATACCTCAGAATTCTAATCTTCTAATGTAAACAAACACGAGAATTATGCGAGGTGCGTCATCACAGCGTCACATGCATCCACCCTCCCGTTTCCCCAGGCCAAACAATTCGCCAATGCCAGTAAATCACCGATACGGATTCCGTCGTTTCCGCATATGGATAAAAACACAGAAATCTGTCTCTCACTCTGACCGAGATACCTGTTATATTTATCACGTTTTCAAATCAATTTACATTCACCGATAGAGTGCACCACTTCCCTGAGCAATACTTTATTTTTCCGAAAATTACGTTCACTAACTAGATATATTTAAACAATGTCAATACTATTGCAAAGGTAAACACAATAAATATCTCTTAATCTACTTACAGTCGACTAGCCATTACTAATATTTGTACTATTAATTTTGTTTTGGTCCCAACATTAATTTTTTTCCCTACATTATCTATATTCCACAATTTATACCCTTCAGAAATGAGCCATGCTTTGCGAGGATTTCTATTGTCAAAGGAGGATAAGAGGACAAAGTATATAATAATCAGATTTATGATGTTTATTCAGTATATCTTTTTGGGAACTCTAAGTCGTCAATAATCGCCCACTTCTAATTCTCGTTAATTATAGCTGGAACATTTATAATGTTCCACTTCAACTAGAAGTTATTTGGAAAGTTGATTTTGCATATCGATGTTGAGTAAACACATTAATTCGTAATGTCGATGAATATTTCTTCTTTTAAGACGGTCGAGAAGTATGTATGTATGTATGGTCTTGTCACACAAAAACTACGGGAACTAGCTGATGATTCATAAAGCGTTATTTGCTTTTACATACTTCAGCTGGGGCATACGAAAATAGAACAACGTTAATACATATACAGAGTGTTCATTAAGCGGTGTAACAAATTCTAAAAATTAATAGATCATTAAAAAAAACTATCTCTAAACGAGAAGACTTCAAAATTTGAGGAAGCCAACGTATGATATTGTATTCTGACGCCTGAGCATAACTTAAATTGCATGAAATAGAAAACATGAAGATTAAATATATTGCTATGGAATCAGGGGTATGGAAGATAGTTTAGTCATTTAAAACAGGTTTCAAAGCAAATGAAGAAGTAATTCAAAGTTGAAACGCGTACTCGGTTGCCTACTTTACAGGCATATTTTGAATTTGTTAAGAATGACTATAAAAATGGACCATCTTAGCAATAGATGCTAAGTATAGCCTTGATTATAAGGTAAACTTTATTCTCTATGTTAATTCAAGCTTACCTGGTATATTTTTATGTTTTTATGATAATTTTGCTCGGGGAGATTTTTTCATTCTTCGGGATGTCTATTTGGTAACTCTTGTTGTATTCCTCTCAAACTAGAGTAAATAACGGCATCTAAATGTCAGTTACTGGCATCTATTCAAGTTTAATGTTGGCTTGCCTGATAGCGATAACAATCGAAGACTGATTACTGGTAATTTAGTTTAAATCCTCATTCTGCCTGTGACCACGAAAGACGACGGTTGATATTGAACTCCTATAACGATTTTTATGCCGCACTATCAAAAATATCAAAGTTCCAAGAAGTGTTTGCCTAAAAAAGTATCGATATTACTCCTGAATAATATAAATCCTTACTCTGACCTGTTAATCGGCGAGAATTTCCTATAAAAATTCCTACGAAGAATCCCGGCCAGAATACCATTCCATGCCATTAACCGATATGGAGGCCCGTCGAACCGAAATCAAAATCCAAAGAAATGCCTGTCCATCCGAATCCAGAGTGTGCCTGCTCGCAGCCAAGTTAGTATTCCATCGAGTTTATCCCACTTAAAAAAAAGAAATAATTATTTTAGTTTCAATTCAACATTAACCAGAAATAAGATTTTTATAATTTGTGTTCGCTATACGTTAATTTGGGATTAGATTCATATGAACCGCGATTAGTTTTAGTTATTTTAGGAATTTTTAGTATTTAAGGCTTGTCTTCAAAAATCCCACTGAGTTGGTCTGTGATAAAACAGTTATTTCTAATAAATTTAATTTCTGCTATTTACGGTTAGATGGCTCTGAATTTTAAATTTATTCTTTTTATTTTGACGTTGTTTCTAACCTCATTCATTTAAAGTGCCAGGAAAGTTTGAACATATATTTTTTTGTATTAAATAAATTGTTTTACGATTTCAATGTGATTTAAGAGTCTCAAAAGTGATAAAACATAGCATTTTGGTAAAGAAATAAAGAGTTAAGCTTGTTTTGTGTTAAAACATTATATATTTGCCCATATTTTAACAAGGATTTTAGTCAATACAACGAAAATTTGGTTGAATCAACCAAATGGGTTTTTCATTGTAAAAATTGTGCGCCATAAATAGTGCTTAAATAATCTTGAAAGTTTTAAAAGTTTCTTGTTCGCCATATATTTTAAAATACATCGTATTTTATGGCTTTTTATCCGCTATATTCATAGAAATATGTAAATTTGCTTCATAAACTTTTATCTGTTTATTATACACCAAATTAATTATATATATATATATATAAAAAAAAAACTTGTGGGAACAACACCATTAAAATAAATTTGAGAACAATACACACAATCACAAACGCCGTATTTATACACTCGGTAAGAGCTTTAAAAATGAAAGTAGGGCAATGTCGTCCATCACCAACTCCCCACATTTTATGTAAATCGAATCTTCGAAACACATTTGTCTCTCTGTCTCTATTCTTTGCACTTTTATTTTGTCTACTAAAATTTCGAATGTCTTCCTCCACAGTTTCCACAGGAAAGACGACATCAAACGCCAGAAATTAGGAGACCAAACGTTTGGAGGTCAAGGCCAGGCGTCGTACAAACGCGGCATCAAAGTTCCACAGGCGGACGGCAGGAGGCCGCTTACTCCAACCGAAATCGAAAACATGATACACAAAGCGAGAGAAAGAAGCGATGGTGAGTCTAGAGTCTCCTACACGCTTTGTATCTGTATATGTATGTAACTTAACGCAGAACTTGGATAAAACCAGTTTTCCTGAACGGACCTAACGCGGGTATTAAGAATAGTAGGACAGATAACGTACGGATGAACAGTGTTTTCTTTTATAAATTCGGTAAATTATTCACGTCTAATAGCCGATAGGTGCGGATGATTATCGCAAATTACAAGGTTCCTCACTTGGGTGTGCTTGAATTCAATTGAATGCTTTGAGATTATGGTCAGGAAGTTTGGTATCTTATTACAAGTCGGTTTTCTAAATGGAAAGAATGCCCGGTTTTGGGGACAGTTATATTTTCTTCGGTATACGCGCAGGAAATGGTAAATTGAGGAGTTGATTTGGGAAAATATGCATTTCCTAATCACTCAAGCAATTCCGCAGAAAATTAGCGCTTTAATAAAGATATTATGACAAGGAAGGAAGCATTATTGTGAAGCAGAGTCAACAAATAATTTCAGATTCTGTTACGGGATTCGCTCGCTCTCAAGCGTAAAGGTCTTGGATCGAAATAATTTAGTTCAACACACAAAATTTTGGATGACACTATATATTTGATAACACAAATAAAAAACATTCAAATTAAAAAAAATAAATAAATACAATGAATTACAATAAAAAACTCTTAACATGGGTTACGATGATACGATAACTTGGGTACTTAAATACTAAATTAAACTATTAATTATGATCTAATTTCGAAATACAGAGGTTAAGTTTAAATAGCTAGATTACTAATATTGGCCGGGAGGTTTGTATTGTGTGATAGGATTTTAGAAAAAAGAAAATGAATGACTAAAATAATGAAATATTAAATTTTGGTGCAAAGGAAAGAGAATTATAAAATTAAAAATTAAATTCGACTTAGCTGGTAGCTTCTAGAAGTGGCGGTGAGGGTGGTTTGAGCGCGTTACGCTGATGTCAAGGCGTGGTCCCCTTTCGAATTCAACGAACCGGATTTGGTCTCCTAAACTATGTACTTCGTTCACCCTCTTGGTTTCACTCAACGCCAAAATAAAGTGGTAGTAGTAGTAGTAGTAGATAATCGATAATAAATAGTAGTAAATAGTAGGCCCTAAGATACGATCGGATTACTAAACTGATAAAATTAACAACAAAAGTCCGCTTACCAGTGATCTAAGATGACGCCATTTACAAAATGAAATGCCGGCTTGGCGCTGCTGTTTCAAAACCCTTTTCAGGAATATCGATGCAAAGGACACAAATCTCCTGGCAGTCCCAGGTAACACGAACAAAAATGCACTCGATATTAGAAGTTTCTCGCGCGACAAAATCCCACAATGTGGTCTAACTGGAAATTTGCACGGAGCAACTTGAACAGCGCGTCTAAGATGGTGTGCGAAACCTATGCGTCTCCTTGCCTTAGCTAGCGAAAGGGCCGAAGTCGGAAAATACCACGTGAATCAAAAATCACTGACAAACTCAAAAAATGCGGAGTAATTTGCACAAAAGAAAAGGTTTTAATGAATGAAACTTGAACTAATAATTGAAGAATGAAAAGCAAATTTAACTGACACTAAATTACTAATTAATTTGGAAGTAAATAACGAAAATGAGACATTAAAGTTTGCTATCGCGGTAAGATGCGTTGTGACAACCAAGGAGTTCGAAGCCTCACTGCTAGATGGCGTTGCAGGGTCTAAATCTTAAATTAAATTGAATAAAAATCTTTAAATAAAATCTAAAAATGAAGTGATCGCAATCCAACGGCAACATTTCTTAAGGCACATACCTTACAAGGTAAATGCACCTAAGTTGATCTTTCTAATTTCGATTAAAATTGGAAGGTAGAATACCGAAAAATATTTGAAACGTATTTTTTTAGCGTCTCATATTATGAGGGCTCAAAGTTTTCCATTAAAATACGTAACCTTTATTTTTTCATGTCGTTTAAAGATTAAAAAAAAAAGAAAAAAATAATTCGTAATGTGAGAAAAAATTGTATTTTTTTTTAATCCCCTAACCACAGCCCACAGGTGTGCCATTGTGTGCGACAAAATGCCATTGTTCTTTTTTTTTAATCTAAAATATACGGTTGCTAATACGGAACAATTTGATCTATATTCGATCTCGATATCTTTTCTCGTTTCTGAAATATTGCAAAGAAAAATGTGTTTCTGCGGAAAACTTTGAGCCGCCATTACACACCTTAAAACCAAATATGGGCCTCTAAAAAAAAATAAGTGTCAAATATATTCCTTGAAGTCAAAAAAAAAAAAAAATCGTTGCCGCCATGGCCACCAATAGAGAAAATTAACTTATTCAGGTATTTGGATTTATCCTGGTTGATATTATTTTTTACGCACAGGTATCAGTTTTACGTGCATAACTTAATTTGTTCAAACAATTAGACGTATTTTTAGCAATATTGCGAAGTGGAGGGGTGAAATAATATTTTTTTAATACTTGCATAGTAATTTAAAGTTAATAATTATATTAAAATGTTTTTGTATATTTTTTTTATTTTTTTTTTTATAGTTTGGATAGCATATACAGGGTTATTCCACGTAACTGGTTCATTAAAAGTTTATGATGTTCTATTATTTACTTATATTTGAGATTTTGGCATCAGTATCTGTTCGATTGGAACTATAAATGTAAAATACCTTACCCAAAATATCACTTCCGGTTGATCGGAAATGGATGTCAACTTTGTTATTTTAATAGAATGATCTAATTTTTTATTCATTTTTGGATTCTACAACCATAAATACGTCATTTTCATTAGCTATTCCTATAGCTACATGTGGCCGTTTTGAGTTATTTAAGTTTTTCTTTTTTTTTAGTCATAATCATTGCATCATTGAGAAATTAATATCTCGGTTAATATCGCAAGTAGAGACTCCAAATTTGCTATGTTATGAATGTAGATATAACTCTAAGAAACGGTAAGCACACTTTACATTCTAACATACAGTGTTCAAAACTGAGGAACAAAGTGACACATTTTCAAATGCAGAAAACTCATTTTTTAAAAATAGAACACTCTGTATTTTAATTCGGAATTAGGAAGTAATATCATCCCTATCGCTTTATATGAGCATTCCCTATACTATCTTTAATAGATTTTGAGATATGAGCGACTTTTTGTTAAACAGACTAAGTATCTCTTTTTTTTAAATAGAACATCCTGTATTTTAATTCGGAATAAGAAGTAATATATCCCCTATTACTTTATATCAGCATTCCCTATACCTATATTTAATAGATTTTGAGATATGAACGACTTTTGTTAAACAGACTAAGTAGCCCTATCTTTGCGTGTTGGTAGCTGGCTCTGAATGAGATTAATGTCAAATTCATTGACTAACCAAAAGTGTTTATGTATATCATTGTAATTACACTTTCGTACAACGCAATATTAATAGAAATGACTATTCGAACAGACATTCTTATATGGTTATTTAAAAATAATACATGAATTTGACGTGAATCCATTTCAGAGCCAGCTACAAACATTAAAGATAGGGCTACTTAGTCTGTTTAACAAAAAGTAGCTCATATCTCAAAATCTATTAAAGATAGGTATAGGGATGCTATATAAGCGATAGGGATCATATTACTTCCTAATTCCGAATTAAAATACAGGGTGTTCTATTTAAAAAAATTGAGTTTTCTGCATTTGAAAAAAGTCAGTTTGTTCCTCAGTTTTGAAACCCTGTATGTTAGAATGTAAAGTGTGCTTACCGTTCTTAGAGTAATATCTACATTCATAAATAGCAAATTTGGAGTCTCTACTTGCAGTATTAACGAGATATTAATTTCTCAATGATGCAATGATTATGACTAAAAAAAAGAAAAAAACCAAAATAACTCAAAAACGGCACATGTAGCTATAGGAAAAGCTAATGAAAACTGACGTATTTATAGTTGTAGAATCCAAAAATGAATAAAAAATTTTATCATTCTATTTAAAATAAGAAAATTGATATCCATTTCCGGTCAACCGGAAGTGATATTTTAGTTAAGGTATTTCACATTTATAGTTCCAATCGAACAGATACTGCTGCCAAAATCTCAAATATAAGTAAATCCATGAAAGTCATAAACTTTTAATGAACCAGTTACGTGGAATACCCTGTATATTATGTAGTATCAAAAAAAAAGGAAAGAATCAATTAACAATAATTATCATTTGGTTAAAAATCATCACAAGATATTTTTTTTTTTTTGTTTGGCAGCCCAAATAGTGAGGGAGGTTAAAAAGATATTGATTAAATATTTATGAGAACAGGTTGATTTGTTTTTCTTTTCACGTAGCTAGTTTTCAGAAACAATACGAAATAGAGAAGTACAAAGAAAATTTAGCAATTAAATGTTTTCACTAAAGAAAGAGGAGGATTTATTTTTCAATAATATTGCGAGATGGAAGGTCAGAATAATATTTGTTTTTAATACAGGCGTAATAATTTGAAACAGAAGGAGGTTGCAATGGAACGATTTCAATTATTTCAAATATTTTTTTTGCAAAGTCACGGAATAGCATTGGACGAGATAAAAAATTGACATCCAGTAGGAGGCACGTCAATTTGAATTTGGAATTCGACAATGAAATAATATACAGGTGTTCCATTAAAAGAAAAAGATAAGCAACGTGCCTCAAAAGCAGATGAACACTTTTGGGGCAGCCTGTAAAGATGAAAAAATATTTTTGGATTAAGCTTAAGAGACTTGTTTTGTGGAACTTTTTTGTAGAAAACATTTTTTGTCTAATATACCAAAATAAAGTGGTAATATAAAAATCTATGATATCATCTTACAGTAGATGTAAAATCTCCCATTTTATTGTAAAATTTTTAAATGAAACTCAAGCAAGTTCAAAAATTAACCCAAGATCTGTGCCTCTCTTTTAAAAAATCAAAGGTGGTAGTCTAGTTCGAATGGTATTTGTCACAGAATGAATTTATTCATGTTAAAATATTCAAAAAAAAAAAAAGTTCACGGCATCCTCCAAATTTATTAAATTATAGTTTATTTGATAGGTGTTGAATCTATGTTTAATTATCAATAATTAATTTAACAAAAAAGCGTAGACTGAGTTTCAACAAGAACTGATATGTAAAGAAGTACGAAAAAGCCTTTAATAGTTAAACACAATCGCGGTAGAATATATATATCTACAACCAGTGTTGCCAAGTATATTGATTTTTCAGTAGATGTTTTCTGATTTCACTATGATTAATTGCTCTCTCTATCTTATAACTATATATTAATATATTAATACTTAAAATTAATTGAATAATTATTAAGAAATATATTTTATGGTTTGATAGATACAGATTTTTGTATCTATCAAACCATAAAATATTATTTTTTTCTTAGTAATTTATATCAGTTGTACCTTTTTTTTGTTAGTAACAAAAAAGACTAAAAAAAGAAAAGGTCTTCTAAATATAAATTAAAACAAAAACTATATATATTAATACAATATTTTGTTAATGTGTACAGTATTTATTTAATTATTACTGATCTACTAATTTCTACTGAATTTTAAAACGCAAATATACTTTACTAGAGATATAAATATTGAATTCGCCACACTGTCTGCAACACCTGATTGAATGTGTTATGAAATGACGTCCAATATAGGGAAAATTTGCTTTTGCAGGAACCAATAATGTCGTTAGAATCTAAAAATGGTTCGCTTTATTGAAAAAATAGGAAAAAAAAGAAAACTGAGGAAAATGTCGCTTTTCTGATTAAAATTTTGCAATTGTACAGCAGTTCCGTTCATTTAGAACGGTACTTTTTTTTATACATTAATGTCGTTTTCTTTGTTACAAATCCGTTTTTTTAATAACTTTTATAACTAATACTAAAACATTTGTTTTCACTCGAAACATTATATTTCGTACAGATTTTTGACCCTTATCATATACTGCCCATTCGTAACAGTTTTGGTTATGCTACTGCAGGTTTAGTTTTAAAATTAAATTGCTATTCCTTGGAAAAATACACGCGTGCTAATGACCGTTTAATAGAAAATATTAGGTTACTTTTAAAGGATTAAACATCGATTTTTATTATTATTGTATTGTACTTTATTTAAAATAATACCTCCTGATCAAGTGAAGATAGAAATATAACTTAATACTGGGACAATTTGCTGTACAATTAACGGGTAGTTCATTAAGTGCATACCATGCATATGTGTATCCTAACAATAGGATATTTACAGAGTTTACGCACACCTACACCTTGCGTGACTTAAATTACAGAGTATATAACAAACAGACTGTGGCTAACGCATTTACAGTATCTTTTTTTACACTACTGATTTGCAAACACTGTATTACTACTTAAAATTATAACTTTTGCGACACTATGCATGGGCAGCTGCAGAAGTGCCAGTAAAGTGGCATCTCCTCTCACATTTTTTCATAAATAATTATATTATATACACATTTGATATAGAATAAAACGCTGGTGTTAAAAACAGTTACTGAGATTCATTAAAAAACAAATATATTAAGTCAACGCAAACTTGAATTGTATATAAATAACAATAAATTGGGTTAATGCAACCCATAAAATGAAGATACTTTTAAAGGATGCTTCAACACTGTGTATTTTATATGCGTTGATTTAATATACATTGTATTTTTGTCAGATTAGATCTTCGCCAAACATATTTCATTTAAATGATACAGCAAAACGTGATTAATGAATTTGGAACATTATTTTATAGCCATCAAGTTTCACTTCATCGCCTACTTCTTTCTCGTAACGACTCTAGGTCAAAAATACTAGTCCACTATTATTGACCAACACCTTAATATAAATTCTATATAATTAATTACCTACCTACCAATAAATACGGAATCATTCAATGTTTAATGCTTTGAATAAATAAGTATCTAATTATAACATCAATCTCATCATTTCAAGAAGATTTCATATAGTTATTTTGGAATGTTATGATAAGATATAAAATGAAAGTCGCATTTAGATTTCTTAAAATTACCACATATTTGAATATAATTTAGCGGATCCTATGTAAAATTATTGATACGTTGATGGAGAGCTTACCATATATATATATTTTGGTGTGAACTAATATTTATTCTAGTATTGGCACTGTCTCTCTTCTGCCTAAATAGACATATTTTGTCCAATATAATTTACGTAAAATGGTGGAATCTTATGCTGATGGCTTCGTGCTCTTCCAAATGAATAAATCGTTTTTGTAAAGGTAAAAAAAACCTTTCAGATTACAACTAAATATTATTATTTAATTACCTCATGCAGAATATTGTAGATAATTAATGATTTTAAATTAATCTAAGGAATTTTTCATGTTGGCTTAGTACATAAACTTTATATAATTGAATAAAGCCTCGAATTAGCAAATATGTGTTAGTATCAGATAATAAAACATAAAACTAATGACATATTTTTTTAAAAAAAGAAACATGATATTTAATGATAATTAGCAGAAATAATACACCTATTTTTAATAGGGCAGGCCATGAGAATTATTTCATATCAGCATAGTAGTTAAACGTTAAAACGTTTGCATGTACTACTTTGTCTTTCTTACATCTCAGTCTATTATTATTTAGCATATCACTTTGTTAATACGAGATACAGTTTTTAATTAATGATTTAGATGTAATTAACTCTTCAAATTGTAAAAATCTTAATATGTGGGAAGCTGTTTGTATAAAAAAAAAAAAACAAACGTAATAAACTAGCTTACTTAATAATTTAACACCCCTTAATTATAATATAATATAATTAATTATATACAGGTGACTCCCAATATATGCGACAAACTTTAAGAGCTGATTGCTGAGGTTATTTTGATCATAAAAGTTCATATGAATATATGTCCAAAACGGTTTGGTTTTAAAGTTATTGAATGTTTAATAATAAATTATGAAACTATGACTAACACGATATAATATCACAGTTGGTTCTTCAAAAACTATTGTGTTGAGAGAGAATTGTTTATTTGTCATTTCAATATTTGTCAATAGTTGTCAGAGTATTCATTCAGCTTATTGCAGTTTCTGTTTTCTAAAAGAATACACAATGCTGAGTTGTGTGATATGCATTTCGTTTACGGTCTTGCCATGGAAATTCGCGTGCTGCTAGACGTCTTTATGAGACGATACCCGAACCGTATCATTCAGCATCATTCAATATTTGCCCGTCTTCACCAACGTCTTAGTGAAACGGGAACTTTTAAAAAAAACGGACGATGATAACGGGCACCCATCTACAGTGAGAACTCCACAAGTTGAAGAAAGGAATAAATGAATTGGGAACATCCTACTACAAGCACCAGAAAAATTGCGTTTGCTTTAAACATTAGTCAGGCCACAGTTTGGGATATATTGAAAGATCAACTGTTGTATCCATATCACATTCAACGGGTGCAGGCACTTTTGCGGCAGATTTCCGCAAAGAGTGGCTTTTTGTCATAGGATGCAACACAAAATCCTGACTATTTGCCTCAAATATTCTTCACCGACGAGGCTACTTTCTCTAGAAACGCGATTATTATTTTCATAATAATCACATATGGGCCGAAGAAAACCCCACGAACTAGTGAATGCCCGTCATCAACATCAATTTCTGTCAATGTGTGGGCCGGAATTGTTGGAGATCACTTGATAGGTCCCATTTTTTACCGATGCGGTTAAATGGCGAGGTATACCGCATTTTCTTGAAGAGGAGCTACCCCTACTGCTGGAAGAAATTCCGTTGCAATTAAGATTACAAAGGTATTTTATGCATGACGGGTGCTCCAGCGTCATTTTAGTTTAGTTGCTCGCGGATTTTGGACAATACGTATCCAGATCGGTGGATAGGACGGGAAGGTCCACAACCGTGGCCTCCTCGGTCTCCAGACTTAAATTCTTTGGACTTTTTCTCTGAGGTCACTTAAATCATTAGTTTATACGACTCCCATTGAAAATGTCGATGAACTGAGAATCGTATTATCGCAGCTTTTCAAACAATTCGAAATACCTGGTATTTTAGAACGGACTCGCCAATCTATGCGACGGAGGATAGAAGCTTGTATTGCAGTTGGGGGCGGTCATTTACAACAGTTGTAAGTTAATTTTGTTTTATAATTATTTTGTTAATTTATAATAAAACATTAATTATGTTAATTACTATTAAACATTAACAACTTTAGAACTAAGCGATTTTGGACATATGTTCTTATGAACTTTTATGATCAAAATAACCCCAGGAATCAGCTTAAAGTTTGTCGCATATATTGAGAATCACCCTGTATAATTAATTATAAATACATAATTAGAATGTATTTGCGATAACTAGTCTTGGAGCTTGATTTTGTCTTTTGTAACCTGGAATACTTAATACATATTTGGTATTCTGACAATATACTTGTAGGCCTGAAGATGTTAGCGCAGCTATTGAAATGAACATGCATAGTGTGAAAATTGAAAAACTTTTGTGAGATAGAAGTTTATTTATATTTCATGTGTTAGTTACATATATATGATATTTAAAATATGAATATCTAAAACAAATGCCTATACAAACTACGCCGCCTTAACGTAAAGCTTGCAGCAGAGCCATTTTTTTTATAAAAGCGTAAATAACACCGTTATTATTACAGAAAGATATATAGTAATTTATACGTATAAAGTGCTGTTATATTTCTACGTAGAATTTAAAAATAGAATAATATATAGGGCGATTTATTAAAAAAAACGACGGAGCAAGTATGCGTTTGTCTACTTCTGCGACGTTTCGTATAATCAAAAATATTTTTTAGGCTATGCAGTTTTTAATTCTGTAAAACATTCGTACAAAAGACTTTTTCCTAAAATCAAAAATTGAGCTGTAATTAAAAACCCAGTCTTCGATGGCACAGCCTGTGTACGACATTACTATTCAGTTGTCTAATACATTATTAATTGTATTATACCTAATTTTTTTTTTAAATATTTATTAAATAAAATATTAACTATATAGTTCCCTAAAATGGGTTAACATGTAGTTTATATTAAATTTTATTTTTCATGAGCAATGTTAATAACAGAAACAAACCGATGCCTGACTAACATTTTCCATTTAGTAACAAATTGAAAACTAGTAGAATATTATAGAAAAAAAGCATGAAAGGTATTTTTAGTTCTTCCAGATATCTTTAAATTATAAATACGTAAATAATAATATTAATTTATTTCCAACAGGTTTACACCCAAGCACAGGAAATATTGAAATTAACTATTGCGAATACAATATATTATAAAATAGTATACCTAGTTCATAAGTAAATAAAGAGAAATTATTACAACACAGCGTTCACAATATCAGATAAAGAATTACAATTAATATCACAAAATATTGTTACAAATAGCATTGAAGGAACTACACATTAAATATATTGGCGAGCGCAACATAATATTAGTTCTGCTAGTAAGTAAATGAAATAAATGCAAGTGTCTTGATGATAACCGAGTACATTGAAATTAATTTTATTTAAAAGGAAAATACAATCAATTTTGTTGTTTAACAAATTATATAAATTTAATATTAGAAATGTTATTAGAAATGTAAAGATACGAATAGAAGCTTCGCACGGATTAACAAAATTTTCAAAAATTATTTCGTCAACGAATAACAAAATACTGCATTTCAACACCCAACCTAACGTAACATTATCCTTATTTACGATTTAGCACTTCTAAATGTAGGTAAGGATAGACATTTATATTGTGCGTCGGTCGATTGAAAAATAAGGGTCCAATATCGGTACGAAAATATATTACATTGAAGTTACCTATATGGTGAAATTGACGTCAGATCACTTTTTCACAGTTAAAAGCCCGACTACAGGAAGAGCAAAAACGCGTACAGAACGACAACAAGAAGATCCAAGAGAACATCAAACAACTACTGAAGACGCAAGAGAAATTAAAGATCCAACAAGCCCTCTTGAAACACAATCCAAAATTAGCGGTCGCCGGCTTTTTACATAACCCAACGCGATTCCGGCACAGACATTGACGCCCCCCGGAAACGTTCTAGTGGCCCCATCTAGTGTTAAACACGCGTTATTACAGCCCACTTTGATCGAAGCGTTACCCGTTTACGAAGCGACGTTCAAGGGAGCCGTACAAACGACCACACCACAACCCACGTACGATCCATTCTACAGTCCCATTTTGGAGAAAATCGATAAGATATTGGAGCAGATAGGGTACACTGAGGAACCCTGCAGGGAGAGATTGATATGCAGCATGTATAAGAATCCGCCGAAGTTCAGCCCGCATAGTAATTTATTGTCGGCAGAATTAAGCAGGTGAGTTAATAAACATCTCTAAACATGGGTTATTTTTCAAAAATAATCATTTTGTCATCAGATAGATAGTTTTATTTAGTATTCAACCACCATTGACAACACAATAATTAGTTGCCGTAAGTCACCAAAACGTGCATCTAACTGTATTACTAATTTTACCTTCTTTTTCGAAGAAATGCGAAAACTTGTACTAGTGGAATGACGTAAATAGCCTTTTTTGCTAAACATTTATTACACTTATTACATACAAATTTATAAAATTTAGTTTATTATTCAAAAGCAAAAAGAAAACGAAGTTGAAAAGAATGTCTATAAGTTTTAGTAGCCAATATTTGCATAAAGAGAAATGGTTCTTTTAGTGTATATGTGGCTTGTCCTTTTATTAATTAATCAAAAAATTAAACGTTTCGACTATTTAAATAGTCTTCATCAGTACAGACTTTTTCTTTGGAAAATCATAAACACTAAAAAAGGATAATTACAAAGTTAGTAAAACAAGAAATTATTATAAAATAATGATAATACTGTAACGTTTTTCTTCTAGTTTTTGAACGTTGTCGGGGTTTAGAAAAACACACAGGCGATATATTTAAATTCACTTATTCTATTAACACAATTACGGTATTTGAAATCTATTAAAAAAATGCTTATTAATTAAATCACTTAACCACTAATGTCTTTATTTATGTAAACTATTTTATATTACACGTACTAATTCACTCGCGATCCGCACTATCCAACTCGTATCGACTGACCGCCTCCTGGCCAACCCGACGCGTTACTCTTATAGCCTGGGCGGAAATTTCTAGATTGGTTCGGGACCGCTTCTAGACGTCCTTCTAGATTTCAGGAGATATTCACGTCTTGCCCCTCTGTCTTCGAGGTCAGTTCTTTCTTCCGCCTATGGCTAGCGCCATTGAGGGACGCCTATCGGAACCGCCAGTTTAAAAAGTTGGCGCTCGTTACAATACTTACTCCTCTATATTACGGACAATATAGATGAAATAATTAGCTTCATTTGATTTTGAAATCATAATTAAAATACGCTAACAAACATTTTAAAACCAGAATATGTGAGCAAAGCAAAATGGAATTTAAAATGCTAACGAACAACATCCAAATTATAAAAAAAAAACAAAAAACTACAAACTAGAAAAATTGTTTACGGCCAATATATTTAACTATTGAATTATGGCATTAGGGAACATACCCCTATTTCTCTATGTTATGTTGATAATATTAATGAAATCTCATCGATGAACAGGTAAATTTATGGGGTGCCGCAATGCTCAGTTCTGGGGCCCATTCTTTTATTTTGTTTTCGAAAGACGTATGTCCCTTTTTCTCTGAAACGCCGTATCTGATCTCATTGATTTTTTTTACACACGTTATCTAGTATAGTCCCAACAGTTTAATCTTCTTTAAGTGGAAGATTTCATAAAATTTCTAAAGACTTTTTTTTGGTATTTTACAAAATCGGTATTTTCTTCGCTTGTGCTTTTTCACATACTTGTCCCGTTTTCTCGCAACCTGTTCATAGTATCGTGATATATTTTTTTTTCTAGATAGAGAATATACTAAATTAAGCGTTTTTTTAAATAAACTTCTGCTCTTTAAACAAAAAAAAAATCGAAAATTTAAAAAAGCGTTGAGCGAAGAAAATATCGATTTTGTAAAACTTTCATAAAAAAAACGTCTTTAGGAATTTAACATAACATTAAATAACATATTTCTCATTTGTTAAGATTTTTTTGCGAGAATACATCTCAATATGTAGATAATGATAACGAAATCTCATCGATAAAACAGGTAAATTATGGGATGCCACAAGGCTCAATCTTGGGGCCCACTCTTTTTATTTTGTATTTGAATGACATTACTAATCATATTACCGATAAAAATATTGCGTATGCTGACAACACTGCAATTTAGATAAAAGCATAACTTATAGCATTAAATAACATATCTCTTATTTGTTAAGAATTTTTTGTGAGAATACATCTCAATATGTAGATAATAATAACGAAATCTCATCGATAAAACAGGTTAATTATGGGGTGCCACAAGGCTCTATCTTGGGGCCCACTCTTCTTATTTTTTATTTGAATTACATTACTAATCATATTACCGATAAATATATTGCATATGCTGACAACACCGCAATTTGGATAAAAGCATAACTTATGGCATTAAATAACATATCTCTTATTTATTAAGATTTTTTTTGTGAGTATACATCTCAATATGTAGATAATGACAACGAAATCTTATCGATAAAACAGGTAACTTATGGGGTGCCACAAGGCTCTATCTTGGGGCCCACTCTTTTTATTTTTTATTTGAATCACATTACTAATCATATTACCGATAAATATATTGCATATGGTGACAACACCGCAATTTGAATAAAAGCATAACTTATGGTATTAAATAACATATCTCTTATTTGTTAATTTTTTTTTGTGAGAATACATCTCAATATGTAGATAATGATAACGAAATCTCATCGATAAAATAGGTAAATTATGGGATGCCGCAAGGGTCAATCTTGGGGCCCATTCTTTTTATTTTGTATTTGAATGACATTACTAATCATATTACCGATAAATATATTGCATATACTGACAACACCGCAATTTGGATAAAAGCATAACTTGTGGCATTAAATAACATATCTCTTATTTGTTAACATTTCTTTTGAGAATATATCTTAATATGTAGATAATGATAACGAAATCCAATCGATAAAATGGGTCAATCTTGGCGCCCACTCTTTTTATTTTGTATTTGAATGACATTACTAATCATATTACCGATAAATATATTGCATATGCTGACAATACCGCAATTTGGATAACTAGTAAATGCATAACTTATGGCATTTAATAACATATTTCTTATTTCTTGAGAGTTTTTTTGAAAATATATATCACAATATATAGATAATGATAACGAAATGTCATCGATAAAACAGGTAAATTATGGGATGCCACAAGGCTCAATCTTGGGGCCCATTCTTTTTATTTTGTATTTGGATGACATTACTAATCATATTACCGATAAATATATTGCATATGCTGATAACACCGCAATTTGGATAAAAGCATAACTTTGGCATTAAATAACATAACGTGAGATTCAAAAAGATTGTCAATTCCGCTCCTATAGATAGTAGCAGGGTGTAGGTATATGCCGTGTGTTTGTAATGAAGGTTTGAACTAAGTCAGTGTTACTATCCTATGCTGGTGATATTAAATGTAAATATAAACGGTTTGAGAACAGTTATAAGATAAATAAACGTAGGAAAATTACAACACTAATGCCAATGTCACTAAATGTCAAGAAAATTAATTTATTGTATGAAATTTGTATGTAGCTAACTTCACTCATTAAAACGGTAATAAGTATAGATAATTTTTTCCGGAACACAGTTTTTTTATTACGACAATCATTTTGAATCTCACAGTATGTCTTATTTTCTAAGATTTTTTTTGTGAGAATACATCTCAATATGTAGATAATGACAACGAAATCTCATCGATAAAACAGGTAAATTATGGGGTGCCACAAGGCTCGATCTTGGGGCCCATTCTTTTTATTTTGTATTTGAATCACATTACTAATCATATTACCGATAAATATATTGCATATGCTGACAACACCGCAATTTGGATAAAAGCATAACTTATGGCATTAAATAACATATCTCTTATTTATTAAGATTTTTTTTTTAGAATATAAATATCTTAATATGTAGATAATGATAACGAAATCTCATCGATAAAACAGGTAACTTATGGGGTGCCACAAGGCTCTATCTTGGGGCCCATTATTTTTATTTTGTATTTGAATGACACTACTAATCATATTACCGATAAATATATTGCATATGCTGACAACACCGCAATTTGGATAAAAGCATAACTTATGACATTAAATAATATATCTCTTATTTGTTAAGATTTTTTTTGAGAATATATCTTAATATGTAGATAATGATAACGAAATCTTATCGATAAAACAGGTAAATTATGGGGTGTCACAAGGCTCAATCTTGGGACACATTCTTTTTATTTTCTATTTGAATGACATTACTAATCATATTACCGATAAATATATTACGTATGCTGGCAACACCGCAATTTGAATGAAAGCATAACTTGTGGCATTAAATAACATATCTCTTATTTGTTAAAATTTCTTTTGAGAATATATCTTAATTTCGTTATTATTATCTACATAAATGATAACGAAATCTCATCGATAAAACAGGTACTTATGGGGTGCCACAAGGCTCAATCTGGGGCCCATTCTTTTTATTTTGTGTTTGAATCACGTTATTAATCATGTTACCGATAAAAATATTGCAAATGCTGGCGACATCACGATTTTAATAACTAATTAATGTATAAAAACATTAAATAAAATTTTAAAGCTTCATTTCTTGACCATGTATATAATTTTTAATTTCTTCTTCTCTTGGTTTTTAGGTCATAAATATTGAAAACATGAATGAGTACTAAATGAAATGTGCCAAAATTCTTTATCCGAAACTACAACATATTTTGCCGGGAATTTTCGTTTTGTTTAAAAGAAAAGAAACCCCAAAATCCTTAGTTTAAATTAAAATTCAATAATTATCTAATGCGTTTTATAAATAAAATTATCAAACATACTCCAAATAAGACGAAACTCTAATACTTATAATAAGTTTTATAAATATGCTGTCATAAATCTAAAAGTGAGAATTTTACCACCATAAATCACAGCAATTTACAAGCTGTTTCCACAGAGAAATATGCGTAAGTGTAAAAGTTTACATAAAAGAGAAAAAAAATGTTTTAGACCGAGCGAGATTTGCATAAACAATTCATAAAAGCACGTCACTCTTCCTCGTCATATTCTCTAATACGGCCATCTTCGACAATGCCAACTCTCTGACCCACATTCGAATCTGCAAATCTCAAATTAACAGACGGGGAATTTTCGTTATTAAGGATGTTGATTAAGTCAGCAGCAGGCAGCTTAGTTTTTTACGATAGCAAAAAGCATTATTCGGACTTGGTTCGATCCTCGTGTAGAATTAATTTCGATGAAAGTATAACATACAACAAGAAGTGTTACGCGAATGCCTCTTTCTACATGTGTATGTACATACGTGGAAGGCGGCAAAATAAACTTGAAACATTTCTGAGTAGGTAAACTCTATAGAATAAGATAATAGGCTTTTGAGTTTATTTACAGTGACATGTGTGCGCTGTGTAAGTAACGGTGTAATATTAGAAGTGCATATAGAAATGTTGCTAATTAGTGCTTTATGTATGTGTATGTTTGCACGTGAAGAAAAGACAAACAGAGAGTTTTGTTTTGTTTTATTGAAGTGTTTCGCAAATTATGACTTGAATTGAATCATTTGAGTCGATTGGAAGAAAAGTCTGGAATAAATATAAAAATTAACAATGTTATTTCACATTTACAGCTTCAATAACGTTTTAAATACAGTACTTAACAATAGCAAAGGATCACATGTATGTATTTGTTGTCATTGTTCAAGTCAAGGGGCTGCAAATATCACTTTTCCGCAAATCAAAATCTCATCGATGAAACAAGTAAATTATGGAGTGGCACAAGGCTCAGTCCTGGGGTCAATTCTTTTTATTTTGTTTTCGAATGACATTACTAATCATATTACCGATAAAAATATTGCATATGCTGACAACACTGCAATTTGGATAACTAGTAAGTGCATAATTTATGCCATTAAGTAACATATCTCTTATTTGTTAAGATTTTTTTTGGGAGAATACATCTCAATATGTAGATAATGATAACGAAATCTCATTGATAAAACAGGTAAATTACAGGGTGCCACAAGGCTCAATCTTGGGGCCTACTCTTTTTATTTTGTATTTGAATGACATTACTAATCATATTACCGATAAAAATATTGCATATGCTGACAACACTGCAATTTGGATAACTAGTAAGTGCATAATTTATGCCATTAAGTAACATATCTCTTATTTGTTAAGATTTTTTTTGGGAGAATACATCTCAATATGTAGATAATGATAACGAAATCTCATTGATAAATCAGGTAAATTACAGGGTGCCACAAGGCTCAATCTTGGGGCCTACCTTTTTATTTTGTATTTGAATGACATTACTAATCATATTTACCGATAAATATATTGCATATGCTGACAACACCGCAATTTCAAGTCAAGGGTTGCAAATATCACTTTTCCGCAAAGAATCGAAATATCTCGAAAACGAATGACAATTCAAAAATATAAAAATATACAGCGTGTTGCATTTAATAAAATAAGAGAATTACTGTTACACGCTGTATAACCGAAACTGCTAGAGACTTGGGCATATTTTGCTCGACTAGGCCAAACCCATATTAGTATATACTAAAATTATCAAGTTTTGCTGGTGAATAGTTTTCCATTGCTGTGTTTCATAAGAGGGAAACCATCAACCATATTTAGATGTAATTACTATTTTATGTTTGTAAGTCCAGTATAATTTGGGTTAAATCGTATTAGTAGTCATGGAAGTTGAATATAACTTATCGTCTGACAACTGTACGATAGCCTGGTATCTTAGGTATCTATTTTAATTGAATGGGGTGTGACTCAATGTAATTCGTATAAAGAAAATGTATGAAAATCCTTGGTTACGTGCTGGTTGTTGATGAAGAGTCTTAGAAAAAGCTGTGTCATTTCTTGATCAAATATAATGAATTAACCTATTGCGGGGTATATCTGGTATCGAAGGGGATAAATTCACAAATTTGGTGTTTACTATATCTGGGTACTTGTTCTACATGGGAGTGTGCATGTGTTTGCTGTTGCGAGTCTAATCATACATCCTGAATGTAACGAAGGAGGTGAATATACGAGCGAATCTGGATTGTCATACAAGGAATCACATTCGGAGTACTTGGCGTCTGTATAACCGATAAACGAGGTATCTGGTCAAACATTGTTTAAATTATTATTATTTCGTATGAGATTTAAATCTGAGCTTTTGTAAGTTGGCAAACGTGGTTGGTGGTTTTCAATTCTCTTATGATAGTGCGGAATATTTTAAAAGTTACTTTTTGAATTAAAGAATCTAAATTATACTGGATAATTAATAATACTTGTTTGAATATCCCAAATAACTATACTCACCCTGAGTAAGAGTTCTCATACTTTTTTTTATATGTTTCCTGTATAGACTTGTTAATGAATTTTACATGTCATTAATGATTGCACTGTTTTATTAAAGAAAGTTATTTATTTATTTTTCTTTTGCCGTAAAAAACATATAGCCGGGAAATCACAATAATATATATATTTAGGAACAATTAATGTAAATTATGGCTTTAATGAAACTATTTTTTTGTTTTTACGACGTTTCGACCCTTTATGGTCTTTTTAAAGTAATATTTTTTTTATTAATTATTTATTTATTCCCTATAAACGAAATTGTAATTAAATCATTATATTTTAATTGTATATAGTTAATACTTACATTACTACACTTATGTGTTTTTTTCTTTATTATTTCTATACAAATCTAATTTCGTTAATAATATTTCATTTAACATTTTTAGTTTTTTTTTTTATGAAAACATTGTCAGAAAATTTACATATTATTAAAATTAAAGTTTTGAGTAAATAACAATTTATACATTTGTGTAGACAAACAACATTCAAATAAGATATTGAGAAGTATGTTAACATGTAAAGTACAATATCGATAAATAAACATACAATAAAAATAAACATGAAAAAAAATGTTTTTATTTTTGTCAATAAATATTTAAATTGAGAGATATACAAGCCTGAATAAAACTTATGTGAAATTGATTTAAAATAAATGTGAGTATATTTTAGCCAATTTTTTTGTGTCAGTTCTAATTAACGCTGTTTTTTTTTCCTTTTTTAATGTAGACCATTTCTAAAATATTGCGTGTATGATAGTTTTTTTCTTTAATTAAAATTTTTGTTTTTTCAAAATTAAATTTATGATTGTATTCAATTTTGTGTTTTTTTTAAAGCTGTTACATTAGTGGAAGACTTACTTACGAGGAATGGAATAAATAAATGGGAATTTTTTTCAAATTGGGTTTTTGCTTTGAGTTTTGTGAAACAAGATTTTAAACTATTATTATTTTTATGTGCTATAGTAATATTATACGGTTTTAATATGGAATTGATTCTTTCTGATAAATTTTTGACATAAGGAATAGCAATGAATTTTATAGTATTATTTTGATTAGTTATTATTTGATTGATAATTTGATTTGATATCTATTGCTGTATTTCATAAGAGAAAAGCCATCAACCATATTGAAATGTAATTACTATTTTATCTACACACCTGTTTGTAAGTCCAGTATAATTTGCATTAAATTGTATTAGTAGCCATGGAAGTTCAATATAATTTATCGTCTGACAACTGTACGATAGCCTGGTATCCTAGGTGTTCACTTGACTTGAATGGGGTAGTGACCTAATGTAATTCGTTGTGAGAAAGTGATGAAAATTCTTGGTGACGAGATTGTTGATAAAAAAAGTCTTAAAAAAGCTGTGTCATTTCTCATCAGATATAAATGATTAACCATATTAGGGGTATATCTTGGTTCAAGGGATAAATTCACAATTTTTGTTTTCCTTATCTGGACTTGTTCTACATGGGAGGTGCATTTGTGCGTTCCGAGTTTTTCATTCATCTGAATGTAACGAAGAGGTGAATTACGAGCGAATCTGGATTCACACTACAAGGCGATCACATTCGAGGTACTCTGGGTCTGTATGAACGATAAACGAGGTCTTGGTCAAAACATTGTTAAATTATATGGGAATGAATGTATAACTTCTATAATTTTTTAGGTATTATTACGTATGAGATTAAACTTCTGAGCTTTTATAGTTGACAAACGGTTGGTTGGTGGTTTTCTATTCTCTATGATAGCGCGGATATTTAAAGTTCTTCTTGAATTAAGGAATCTAAATTATACTGGATAATTGATAATACTTGTTTGAATATCCCAAATAATATACTCAGCTTGAGAAGTTTCTCATTCTATTATTTGTTTCTGCTTAAACTTATTAATAAATTTATATTTATTAATATTGCACTGTTTTATTAAAGAAAGTTATTTATTTATTTTTCTTTTCCGTAAAAACATTAAAAACACGGGAAAATCACAATACTATATACAATTAAAATATAATGATTTAATTACAATTTCGTTTATGGGAATAATAATATTAAATAAAAAAAATATACTTGAAAAACCATAAAGTTCGGAAACGTCGTAAGACCAAAAATTAGTTTCATTAAAGCCATAATTTCCACTAATTCTTCCTAAATATTTGTTAATTGAAAACATTTATTGCTGAAATAAAGTCATTGAGTGTTTTAAATTAATAATGAATAGAAGTACTTACTAAACACAATAATATGATTGCCTTCAATGCTTATTTTTTTTATTATTATTAGATTACCTACAGCTTTGTTTAAACTTAAAAATATATTGACAACAATAGTTTTCCAGATCCCATCTTAAAATAAACATCGGAAGAAATTTATATTAGATTATATTTCAAACGAAAATCATTTTTTCACACACTTATACTCAAAAGCAAAATCTTGTAATGAAATAATTTATTTTATTAGCACTAATGTAAATAATTATAACTTACGCAACTAATTACACATAACTAGACGTCCAGTTGACACTCTGGTCCAATATATCTAACCAATTAAATAAATGCTTTCATTAAGTGAAACTGACTAAAATACTAGAGAGTTAGAGAGTCCACGCTAATATTCCCTCGTTATATTTAGCGAGTTCGTTAGTTAAAAGCACAAATAAGGGCACTTTCTTGCCTCATTACCTTAGAAATATTATTATGGCAAGAGAGTATATATGTATGTACCGCTTTTGTAAGAAAGTAATAAAATTGTTAATTGTGTGATTTAATTGAAACAATTTGCGGTACAAGTACTTCTCAAATCATGTAATAGCGACTTTTATTTAACTCGCGACGGCCAATTTATAAAAACACGCAATAAGTCTGGTGTTTAAATACTAGACATATTCATTGTAAGTGAGCAGCAATTCTCTCCTCAATGAGGCCCATAATAAACTTCGCTCCAACAACAGCACTTATATATAGACCATGATGTGTGGATTTAGTGATGATGTTGTTGTGAAGTTCTTGATCTATTGGTTGTTTAGCCCAAGATGTTTCAAAAAGAAAAGTCGAGATCTTCGACGCAATAAAAAAAAATTGCGATGAAAATACATACCCACATTGTATATTTAACTATTTATTAGTGTATAATATAACTATCATGTCTTATTGTGTTAAAGGTTAATTGAGAGATTCTTTTTTTTTTAACTGTGTGGCCGTGGCCTTTCTCCAAGTTCGTGAATCTCCAAAAATATGCACTTCTGACCTAGAATCCTGATTTAATATGATGAACCAGACAACTGAACGATTCTTAGAATAAATGTTTAAATTTGGCTTCGCAATAGAGCTAAATGCTTTTCTTATTTAACCTAATTTATTAATTATACAGGGTGTGTTAGTGTAGATATTCACGAAAGACCTGTATGTGGCGATTTCCTTTGTATAATTCACCAGCCATTAAATACGCGTGTATTTTTACAAATTTGACACTATACTTGTAAATTATAAAAAGTTTCTCATTCTCTTAGCTGTTGAATGTCGAAATTTGTATTTCACACACCATTTATGAGCGCTTATTTTAAGTGTATATATACATCGTATGTCGTGTCGAAAAGTTTAAGGTTATATTTTTTAAGTGACTGCTGTGATAATGTTGAAGCAAGATAAGTCAAGAT